>VUQH01030051.1:2708-13057 GCA_015106775.1 Etroplus canarensis | reverse complement strand
TTAAACCTTTTTAAAATTTTTTTTTTTCTTTCCCCCCACCCTTTTTTTTTTTTTTTTTTTGTTTACTGGCAGCTATCTGTATGCCTTTAGTGGCTTTAGGTCTTATTTAACTCTTTAGTAACCATCTTCTTTCCTAAAACAGCAATAGGAGGACACCAACATACTTAGTTTTTTACTTTTAATCAGTGATATCTATGGAATACCACCTTAATATTAACCTTCTACTTTACAGTAACATGTTTTATATGGAACTATGATTGTGATAAATAACTGACACAGTACAATGGTGCCATATGAATTAAGTTCTGAGTGTGGCAATTTAGTATATAAAATAGTTTTTTTATGTCTCATCAACATTAATTAAGATATTGAGGCTGGAGAAACCAAATGTGCTAGTCTGTACAGCCACCATTATTTTACCTGATTTTGCAGGGCCTCCAATTTGACCTGACACTGGTTAGCACGCGCCGTCTCTTTTGCATTCTTGTTCTTCAGGTGCTCCACCTCTTTCAACAACTCAGCGGCAGCAGGCTCGCTCCTCTGGAGGTCAGACACCACTTGACCTGTTTGAACATCCTCTGACAGAGGTGTGAACTGAGTGTCTTTCACATTCCTCTTCTCCTGGATGATGTCTGCTGTTGCCTGAGACGCAAGCATGTTGTGTTGGTTGGTGGACTGGCAGAAGAGAAGGTGCTGCTCCGGTGAAGGGAGGAGTTTGCTATCACAGCTAACGATGTTGGAGTTGAGCTCATCATTACGAAGGGTCAGGTATGTCAAGGGGCTGTTGGCATCTGTGTGCTTACCCTCTTCTTGTGAGACTTTGTCTCTTTTTTGCCTCAGTTCTTCCACTTCAGCTTTGAGTTCTGCTAGTTTCATGCTCAGCTGCTCCTTTGCATTAGTATCTGTGTTTATTATTTGGCTTCTCTCCTCTTCTTCTCTCTTTTTTTCCTCTCGTTCTAAAGCCAGCTGAGCTTTTACTTCTGCTAGCTGTTTCTTTAGCTGGAAATTAAGCTCTATCATTTCACTCTCCCTGTCCTCTTGTGTCTTGTTTTTCTCTTCCTCCTGCTCCTCTTGCTCCTTGTCTCTCCCCTCTTTTGCTCTCTTCATCTCTGCCTCCAAAGCAGCCATGGTCCTCCTCAATCTTTCTATCTCAGCCCTCTCACTCTCCAGCTGTGTCCTCCATTCTTTGTCTTTCTCCTCCTTCTCCGCAGCCTGGCTGGCATGTTTGCGGCTAAGCTGTTTGAGGCGGGTCCTAGCTTCTGTCTCAGCCCGTCGTTGTGCATCCAAGTCCTCCAGTCGTTTCTGGAGTTCTTCTCGTACATCAGTAAGCTCTGAGCGGAGCATGGCATTCTCCCTCTTGAGGTCTTCAGAGGGAACAGTCTGCTTGGACTTCAGACCAGAGGTCTTTTCTACAGAAAGCATCAAATTATATGCCTGAGCTGAGTGCTCAAGATTTATCACTACATCAGCATCCAAAGAGGAGTTGTTGATGGGCATATGAGAGAGATCATATTCTATCACTTCATTTGTACCTATGCTTTCCTCCTCATTCATTTTCCCTTTGTGTCCTACTCTCTGTAAACACTCTGAGGAGTCTGTGGAAACAAGGGCACTGATGTGTTCAGAGTCAATTCCTTCTCCTGGCTCTCTGTCAGAAGGATAAGATGCTGTAATATCTGTCCTTCTCGCCTCTTCATGATCTTCCTCCTCCCTCCTGTAGTCAGCTCGGTTAGAAGCAGGCCTCTTGATGCAAGGTGGTCGAGGATGATGAGAAGAGGAAGACTGAGATGAGAAACTATGTCCAACAGGGCAAAACTGTACAAGTTGTGGAGGGGGTGCTGGTGCAGATTGTTGCTCTGGGGTTTAAAAAAAAAAAAAAGATTTTTTATATAGACAAAACCCTGAAGAAAGAGATTATCTGTCTCTTTTAAAGGAACACATGCAGTACTGAAAAGATATTAGTGATTTTTATACTGTAAGGATAGCATCCATCCCATCATTAACCAGCAGGGTGCAGCACTGGCATAACAGACTTGTGTCAGAGTAATTTAACTTTCCTTTTTTGCTGTACAAAATAATACATTACTAAAGCACAACATTATCACAGTGAGCCCACTAGAGGACTCAAGCTCACATTAAGCATTTGGCCGTGGTGACAATTCTGACCCCTTTCTTGTGATGGGAGGGGAAAAAACTTCTGACAAGAACTAGTTCAACAAGATTCAACATTAGAATAATTATGAATGTGTATGTAATAACTAAAACAGATTTGTCTTCCACCCTACGCCTCACCCTGCAGTTCTTTGAGGAGACGCAGGGTGTCAGCTTGCTCATCCGCAAGTCTCCTCCCCTCCTCCTCCAGTACTCGCTCTCGCTTCCTGCTCTGCTCCAGACTCACTGCCACACCTTCAGCTTCACGCACTGCTTCCTAATGCAAAGGATATTAAAAGTAATCAAATGAAGTGGTATGAATCCAGGCAAATCAAACTTAATGGTATTTAAAAAAAAAAGTTTTCAGCATAGTTGGAGTGACTCTTTATTATCAACATGTCTTTTAAGACTATTTTTTCAAATATTTGTGTGAACATTAAGAGTGCTTTGAAAAAATGTCTACCATGACATCTTTAAAGTCTCCAAATCAGATTAAAATTAAGCCCTTAATAAATTCATGATATTTGTGATAGTTGTACCTGGAATGTTTTTATTCGAGCAAAAAGTCTTTCAGATAAAGAGAAGCTACACAAACACACACAGATAAAGGCAGCATTAGTACAAGCTGTGTCGCAAGCAGGTGAACATAAAACGAACTGCTCCTAATGAACAAATCTAGGATGTTTAACATCCTCTGCACTCTCAGCATAGTTTTAATAGGGACTTTCTTATGCACACGAACACTTGTTTTTGTCTGTAAGTCCATAATCCTGATTCAGTAATTTACACCTCCCCCCTTTAGACATTTTGGAATTTATTCCAGGGTTCGACGATGGCCCTGTGACCTGGGCAAGTTGATAGGCCAGCTGCTTGCCCGTTCACCTGTGAAGTAAACATGCTGAAGCAAACCCTCAATAACAAGTACTTTTTCCTTACAGTTGTTTACAGCCTGTTTTCAAATAAAAGGAACATATGTGATTAGTGAAATAAAGATGCTGTCTTTAGTGGTACAGAAAACAGCAGGAAGGTGATGCTGGTGGAGCAGGACTCAACAGCACAAGTGTTTCACTTGCATTTGTGAGTAATTGTAGATACATGCATACTGTAAAATGTATAGCACATGTAGTATTACAAGACAACTAAACAACAGTGAGGATGATGCTGTCATCACAAGTGGAATGAAATAATAGATTTTCTCAAGCATTCATCATTGTAATAACATTTAAAACCTTTGCAGGTAAAAACCCAACAAGAGTCCTTTATCAAATCACCTATTCAACAGGCTTAAATATGAAGAAAAACAATCTTTACAGCTAATCCTAGTCACTCCCATTTTTAAAAAAAAAGAGCAACAGCATGCTTAAAAACAAGCTAAAATAAAAGCCCTCTGTATACAGAGACTGTTGAATTTACTGTAGATGTTAAATTTGGCAAACTTTGCTGCTGGCTGACATGAGCCACCATCTCTCTGTTGCTACGAGACCTGCAAGTTTGAGTCTAAAGGGTGGCACAGCATTTATTCTACTACCTTTATTTTAAATTATAATTACATGTTTTTCCCACATATTTAGACTATACATATAAACATATAATCTACTAATAAAAAGGCCCAAACAGAATCTAGCGACTTTTTCATAGTTTTCTGCAGTGATTTGGGGGAAATCTATAGAATTATTTTTTCTTTGTTAAATTATCAACGATTAGTAAAAAAAAAATCAAAAAAAAATCACTGCTTCCTGAGCAAATATGTTGATTTATATAAAACAGTAAATCAACTTAAATTTTCTCAATATTGGAACAAGCTGAAATGAACATCAGTTTACTTAAGCTTTTGAATTTAACACTTGCAATTTCATCATGAAGTTTTCAGGACAGGCTTTTCACACCAATCAACGTCACTGCAACATACACCAGTGGCAGAGAGGCAGAAATGACAAACACTTGTCAGTTAACATGCACCTCTTCAAACTCTACAGAAACTCTGTGGGGCACAGATTCTGTGTGGCCCTCTAATAAATTATGGTATAACCAGAAGTATATAATGTAATGTGGGCCAGTAAAACTCTTATCTGCTAGCCCTGGAGGGACTCTGTGGAAAAGTATTATCATGGACCCAGCTTTCCAATCCTATATCTGTAATAAAACACAATGGTGCACTGGTACTTTTCGCACAGTATGAAAACATAAAATATTAAACTGACATATGGCACCTTAGAATGCCATTTAAAAATGTATGGAGTTCATTATCTATCTGCTGCCCCTCTAATGAATACCTGATAAATGCAGACCTTGACTTATAATGCTGGATCACTGTGTAAGTGTATGTGTGTGTGTGTGTGTGTGCGCATCTGTACCGTGAGTTTGGCTTGTGTCTGCACTTCTTTTTTCTGGCTCTCCACCAGCTGTCCCTCAGTCCATTTCAGTTTCTCTTTTAGAGTGTCCAACTCTTTTTCGAGTACCTGTTTCTGTAGAGAAAGCTGATGGAGGAAATTGTGACTCATTAGCTACAAATAATGGGAATGAACCAAAAAAAACTGTAGAGTATATATTATGGTAGACATTAAGGTAAAATGTTAAAAAAAGAACTGAAGAAAGGAATGACTGTTACTTCAGGTGCAGAAATAGGAGCCAGTGAAGGGAACAGGAAGCAGGACTGCAATCAAAAGCAAGCAAATGGAGGGTCTAATATATCATCTACCTCCCTCTAGGTTATTTAAAAAGACTCACCCAGAATAGCTTCCTACTAGTTCTCATCTAACATTCTGCACATTATTTTATCTAACTGGAAATTTGTAGCTTTATTGTGAAATACTGAGTAACTTGTCAAATTAACTTTAACCATCTAACAAACAGGTTTTATTTATTTTTATTTATTAACCTTTTGGACTCAAGGTATTCACATAACAGATACAAATCTGCTCAAAATAAAGGATAAAAGGGAAAAAAAATAGCAAATGCTAGTAGAGTCTGTTCCCAGTCATCAGTACATTGCCACTACAAAAATATATTTAGCCTCCTCAAGTGCAGCATGTCATCAGGAAAACATCCAAGCTTATAAAATACAAACCACAGCAACAAGCAATAAACATCCAAATCACACAACATGTACATACACATATATCCAACATACAGCACTACAAATAAACTTAATTTTCTACGAGTAGCTGTTTCTGTTTAGGGAGTACCTAAAAGATTTTTGCATTGGTTTGGTTTGTATTTGTTGTGGTAATGAAGTCCATAAGAAGTTGTTACCTGCATTACTTTCTTCAGCTTTTTAGATTTATGGTTGCCATGTTGTGCAGTTCAGTGCAACGTGGCAAGTAAAGGGGACAATTGTGACTTCAGTGTTGCTCTTTAAAGATAGACTTGACGGTTTATGTGGTAGTCACTAATTAAACAAATTCTAGCACTAAAATTGTCTTTGCTATACAGTAGCTAGTGACCAAATAATTATAGTTAGCCCAGAAGGTAATGTCACAGGCAGGTCAACTCACTATGTTTCTCATGAAGTAGATTACTGCCAAAAGAATCAGCAAGGACTTAAAAAATTTTATGCATTCCCTGAAACAACTCCACACCGTTACTTGACTCTAATCTACACCTACATGACAATCAAATCAGTAGATCACTGAGCAATTTAAAGTTTCTTAAAGCATAAAAAGAACTACTGGTTCATCAGCTCACTTGGTGCATTTTAAGAAATAGAAAAAATATTTAAAGAGAATCTCTAAAATACTGTTAACAGATTCTGTGGGATTCTCATGACTGAAACTGTAATCATGTGCAAGCAAATGGTAAAATGCAAATTCCACAAAAGCCCATGTAAAGCACTCACTACCTGCACCTGAATATCACTGACTTTATATGTGAAACTGTGCCTCTACTGTGTATTTACACTGTCTAGCCTTATCAGATATAACAAGATAACATCTATGTGGTTTACAAATTGCTTACTGTATGGTTTCAAAGGATGCTAGTAAAAGTGAATAGCTATTGTTCAGCATTTGTAGTATTTCTAAACACACAGGAACTACGGTCAAAAAGATATCATTCTCATTAAAAAATAAGCACAATGTCACTCCTTTATTTTAGACTTCCAAAATATTATTTAAAAAACATGTCTTCAAGTACAAACTTATTCACACCTCTGCATTCATGCAACATGCCTGAAACACACTTCATACAAACACCCATCTTCACCCTCATCCCACAGCCATTGCTTCACGCCTCTTGTTGTTGAGCACTCCATTTCTCACACACAAGTTCCAAGTTTCCGAGTTTAGTTCATGCTTCCATAAACAAAGCATTCGGCATCGTCAAACGGAGCAGTCACACTGTCATTACCTTCTCTGCTCAACCTTTCCACTGGGTAGAGACCAAAAGGAGAGGAGGACGAAGTGGAGAGGAAAGCAGGTTGGAGGGCACAGAAACACAAGAGAGGAAGAGAGTGAAAAAGAGAGAAACTAAAAGGGCAAGCAGAAAGTGTAGAGAAGAAGTGAAATAAATTCACTGACTCTGGGTCAATATGCCAAACACAGTCCCAGGAGAAGGAGAAACAGAGAGGGAAGTTAGGATAGAGACAGAGAAAGCAGGAAAGAAAGGAAATACTAAAAACAGACCACATGTATGAACCCAAAGTATAAACAGTATCTTCAGTATATCATTTTTCATTTTAGTCCTCCATTTCAAGTGCTAAAGCAAACTTTATCTTGACAAATAAATATACTTTCATGCATATTAGAGGATTTGTTGGTCTTGTGGTTTATTCTGTCTGTACTTGTGTGTGCGTGTACCTTGTCAGCCTGGGCCTGTAGGGCATTGTGGAGCGTTCTAGCCTGCTGGAGCTCCTGGTTGAGCTTATTCACCTCCTGCTGATGCTGCTTCTCCAGACACTGTCTCTCTTTCTGAAGCTCTGTCAAATCCTGGAAACACAAAAAAATGAACAATAAGATTTGTCTTCATCTGTAAGGGCCCTGTCACACCATGACCATTTAACAGGCATATGCCGACGCATCCAAATTCCTTTAAAACACTGGCATACGCAGAACAATGATGTTATATGGACCTATACATAACGCATTGCTAACATATATAGAACGTAATACCAACGAATGCTAGCATATTGCCTGCATTCACAACTTGAAGCCCATTTATACCACTTCCCTTAAATGCAGCACATAGGGCATTATGCGGTAGCTGTGTGTTAGAAACATGTTCAGTACGACCAAAACAATTCAAATACGTCTACAAATGTCAATATGTGTTGGAGGTAAGTTCATTATATGTTACTCATAGGTTAAAAATACGTTACTCATAGGTTTTTAATACATTTTGGGTACTCTAGACATTATCTCTAGGTATTCTGATCTATGAGTAACGTGAGTCAACGTATGCATAACGTACCTGCAACATATGGCTCCTGTATGTGGGACGTATGAGCCATAGGCTGGCAAATGTTGGAAATTTTGTGCATGCTCAGAATTTTCCAGCGACCTTGCCGTACTATGACATATACTGGCATACTTCAGCGTGCTACCAACTTATACAAAACTTACTAATAACTTAATGAACATACGGCAGCGTATTTTCAGATTTTTTCATATGTCAGCATACGCTTATTAAATCATCAAGGTGTGACAGGGGCTTAAGGTGGAAAAACAAAAATATAAGTTAAAATAAGTTGAATATAAATCAGACATGTTTTTCCATTTATTTGGTGGATGTCTCACCCTCTGATGTTGTTTCTCCAGCTCTTTGGTGCGCTGTTGGTGCTGTAGTCGGCTGCTCTCAGCATTTTGCCTCTGACACTTGAGCTCCTCTTGTAGCTGCTTTAGCCTTTGCTCAGCTCCTGATGCCTAGCATGCACAAACACACGCAGCTCTTTAAAGAAATCAGTAAATGAGCCCTTAAACTCATCAGCCAACACAGTAGTGCAGTGGTAAGCATTGTTGCCTTACAGCAAGAAGGCTCCTGGTTTCAATCCCGGCTGGGGTCATTCTGTATAGGAACATGTTAGGTCAATTGGCGATTTGAAATTGATGATGGCTGTGAGGTAGATAAAGTACTTGAGTTTAAAAGAATAAAGCATTACTTGAATGACTGCTGCCTGGCAGCTAAAGTGCTTTGAATAGTCAGTGAGGAAAACTTCTACATAAACATGAGTACATTACAATAAAATGCATCTTCAGCTGCTTCCTTGTATTTTCTCCACAGGATCACCCCAGCAGATTGAGCCCCACTGGTAATTTTGTTGAGGTTTTAACACCGATACCCTTCCTGACAAAATCATCCATTGGGAGAAGAGCTTGTGTCCCAACCTGGAATCAAATCAGGAACCTTTCGCTTGTAAGACAAATGTGTAAACCACTACACTACAGGGACACTGTGAGTACATTACATCACATTACATTAGGTCAAATCTGTGGGATGTTTCCCCATAGACCCAATAATGCAGATTTAAGCCATTTTACTGATGGCTTCACTTTTTTAGACCCAGATGAATCAGTCTGTGGTTTGAACCTGTCTTTCTGTGTGGACTTTACTTGCTCTCCTTGTGCCTGCTTGGGTTCTTTGTAGGTACTACAGGTCCTTCTTGCAGTCCAAAGACATGCAAGCCAGATTAAGGTGATTCTAAACTGATCATAGGTGTGAATCGCTGTCTGTGCATCTGTTAACCTTGTATTGGACTAGCAACCTGTCCAAGGTGTACCACACCTTTTGCCCAATTAAGGCTGGAATAGGCTCCAGGTCCCCCATGACCCTGAATTTGACAAGCAATTAAGAAAATGGATGGATGGCTATACCCAGTGTTGCTGATTGTTAAGGGCTGAATTTATGATTTATTACCATTCCTTTGATACAGTTTTTACCTGTATAAATGACCTGAATGCCTTTTATTAGCTTTTTGTATTTTATGTGACTTATGTGTTGGTGTTATGCTGGTTTTGATAAATGCTTTACAAATCAGAATGAGAATACTTTATTAATCCCCAGGAGGGAAATGACTTACTCATTTGTGAAAAAAGCTTTAGTTACTCAGCACTGAGTAAAGGAAAAATCAGAGGGGATTTAACTTATGAAACCAAGGCCTGCCAAAATAACTCCTCCCAGATCAAAACTCTGTAACAATAATAGGTTGCCTTTTAGTGTTCATAACATTGTGGGTTTTGAATGTGTATGCTTGTGAAAGATACTGCAGTCACACACCCAAATGGTAAGGTTTAAATGGTCAAAGGTTTATGGCCATATTTATGTCTTGGTATAAACATAAATCACTTCTAAGAGCTTTGCTTTTATGTGATGCTTGTTGTTTCAATCACTGAATGAAAATTAAGGACAATCTCACATCAAGATGGTATTGATTATACAGGGGAAGTGACAGTCTCTTGACTGCATAACTTATTCATGCTAAATGGTTTTAGGTTGTTTAACAGCACAACAGGAAAAAGGCCTACTGATTTTCCAGCTTTTCAAAGAGCCTGATAATATTTCACGGAAGAAAAATATTTTGTTAAATGAGGTCAACACCCGTTCTGTCAAAAACAGCAGAGCTGCAGGAAAATATGGAATGTTAGCATTAATGTGTGATTGTTTTCGGTGGTAACAGTAGAAGCACTACAAGTAGTATCAGAAGTAGTGTGTGTTTACCCGTTCACTGTCCTGGGCCATGCGGGTGTGGGCCAGGGTAAGCTCATTGGAGATTTTCTGCAGGCTGAGCTCTTTCGCAGCAAGCTCCTTCTTGGCCTGGACCATTTCACTCTGAATGGACTTCAGTGTCCCATCCTTCAGCAACAGCTCATCCTCCAAAGAAGACACACGACTTTGGATCTCTGATAAAGATACTGGTGGATAGACCAGACACAGACAGATGTATGGTTAATAACCTAATTTTACTATCAAACTTCTCTAAAGAACTTGTTCAGCTGACAGCCTTTTATGACCAAACTCCTTAAAAAAAACTAAGAACTGCAATGAAATATATATTTAAAAAAAAACAAAAACAAACAAAAAACCCACAAACTATTAGAAAGAATTTAGGACTACGCAAAGGGACAACAGGTCATTACAGAAGGTATACTGCATACAGGAAGTCCTGTAACTACAAAATAAACTTCTATTAATTTAGACATTTTCAGATATTTTGGGGATTTAATGAACCCAGCCAGAATTTGTGAAAATTTAACATTCTTGCTAAAAAA
>VUQH01030043.1:7519-17766 GCA_015106775.1 Etroplus canarensis | reverse complement strand
GGGAACCTGCTTCCATCTGCTCGACTCTGGATAACCACACGACCTGCAGCAGCCAATCAGATCCCTCCTCAGTGTGTTGACATGGTGACAGAGGTCAGAGGGTTCACTGACCCACAGAAGGAGGAGTACTTCAGGAAGAGATTCAGAGATAAGAAGCAGGCCAGCAGGATCATCTCCCACATGAAGACATCACGAAGCCTCCACATCATGTGCCACATCCCAGTCTTCTGCTGGATCACTGCTACAGTTCTGGAGGATGTGCTGAAAACCAGAGAGGGAGGAGAGCTGCCCAAGACCCTGACTGAGATGTACATCCACTTCCTGGTGGTTCAGGCCAAAGTGAAGAAGGTCAAGTATGATGGAGGAGCTGAGACAGATCCACACTGGAGTCCAGAGAGCAGGAAGATGATTGAGTCTCTGGGAAAACTGGCTTTTGAGCAGCTGCAGAAAGGAAACCTGATCTTCTATGAATCAGACCTGACAGAGTGTGGCATCGATATCACAGCAGCCTCAGTGTACTCAGGAGTGTTCACACAGATCTTTAAAGAGGAGAGAGGCCTGTACCAGGACAAGGTGTTCTGCTTCATCCATCTGAGTGTTCAGGAGTTTCTGGCTGCTCTTCATGTCCATCTTACCTTCATCAACTCTGGAAGTCAATCTGCTGGAAGAACAACAAACGACCTCAGTGTGGTCTAAACTATTTAACCCATCAAAACTACAATCTCTTAACCAGAGAGCTGTGGACAAGACCTTACAGAGTCCAAATGGACACCTGGACTTATTCCTTCGCTTCCTCCTGGGTCTTTCACTGCAGACCAATCAGACTCTCCTACGAGGTCTGCTGACTCAGACAGGAAGTGGCTCACAGACCAATCAGGAAACAGTCCAGTACATCAAGAAAAAGATCAGTGAGAAGCTGTCTTCAGAGAAAAGCATCAATTTGTTCCACTGTCTGAATGAACTGAAAAATCATCATCTAGTTAACCTGATTCAACAATACCTGCGATCAGGACGTCTCTCCACAGATAAACTGTCTCCTGCTCTGTGGTCAGCTCTGGTCTTCACCTTACTGTCATCAGAAAAAGATGTGGACCTGTTTGACCTAAGGAAATACTCTGCTTCAGAGGAAGCTCTTCTGAAGCTGCTGCCAGTGATCAAAGCCTCCAACAAAGCTGTGTAAGTCCACAGATTTATTTATATTTTTCAAGATGTTAATTTTTAAGATTGTTGAATACATAGTCTGTTTCTCTGTCAGTCTACTTTGTTTCTGTTTATTTTACGTAGAGACTCAGGTTTAGATCAGGTTGCTACACTGTGGACATTTCACTCATGGCAAAGCTAAAAATTTAAATTGAGGGAATGTGACTAATTATGTGAATAGTAGAGACTCCTCTGTTTTATTTATATGCTACCAAATCACAATAGGCATCTTAAGGCACTTTGTATTAAAAACTATAAGAATAACAATAAGAAGGAGTCCCACAACAGCGACCTCATTAGAGGCATCGCCCTACTAAACATCATCTTCTCCGTGATGACAAGATGCTTGACTAGGTACTTCCTATTCAGCAACTACAATGACAACAGTTGCCAGAAGGCAGAAGTACCAGGATCCATTGGCTGTGTTGAACACTCTGTCATGGGAACAGATCCAAACAGCACATCACATTAAAATTAATCTGTACGTAGTATGGCTAGGAACTTCTAAATGACACAGCTCATTAAAACCAGGAAAGGCTAGCAGCAGTTAAAAAAAAAAAGGCACCCTAATGGGTTGTTTGATCTCACTTATCCATTTTACAGTAACATTCAAAATAATCTTGATTGGCAAAGAGCAAATGTTTACAGGAGTGAGACCCCAATCAGGTGAAGATCTACCAGACATAAGTAGCTACACAGATGATGTCACTACACTTCTGCAAACAGCTGTTTGCATGACCATGCTCTTGAAAAGACTGGAAGAGTTTCTCAGTTGGGCAAGTATGAAAATTAATCCTGGACCCTGTCCATCTGGAAAGGTATAGGGACTGAGAACATCTCTTTCTCCAGTGCTGAGGAGAAGATACTACTTCTGGTAGAATAGACAGTGTAGAGTATTGGGAGGGTCCACACTGCTGATCGTTCAGAGAAGTACATGGTTTCCTCTGAAATGATGCAGCCTTCTGAAGGCCTGGTGAAGATGTACTGAAGCATGCATCAGAAAAAATTCAAGGTCTTGTGCTACCAGTTTGCCTGATGACAGCCTGATGTGGCCCCTCAACTCGTGTGAGATTGCGGCATCACCGCAATCACCGATAAAAACTGAGTGGACTAACTATGACTTACAAATGGCTCGGTCTTCCTTCGTGCCCATCCACTGAGTCGCTTGATCAAGCAAGGTGTTGGGCTACAGACCAGAAAGAGCACTCAGTCCGAACTCTTAGATGCAACTGAAAGATGAGAGTTGATCATGACCAATACCTGAAGTTCCCATGATAGATCACAAAAACTTCCCTATGACATAGCATTGTCCTGTGGTCCTGTGCTGCCAGGAAAGTGATTATAGCTGAGGTCACTTTCTCACGGGAAAAAATTATAAGCTAATTAAAGTTTGAAGCCTAATCTTTAAAGTAGAGAGGGTCTCTGTGGAAGGTTTTTCCACAGCAGAGGGGCCTGATCGCTGAAGGGTCCGCTTCCCATTCTACTTTTGGAAACTCTAGGAACTGCAAGTAAACCTAAATAGAAATAAAAAACATTATGACTGGAGGAAGACTTCTTATTGTCCTCAAAACAATCTGACAAATTATAAGACAGCTCATGAGGGGAAGGCAGTGGTCTGCCTACATTGTACGCAGTGACAGTGGAGTGCTGACCCCAACTGGAGACGTGGTTGGGTTGTAGACAGAATGTCCTCTGTGGAGTGTAGAGTTAATCTGAAGAAGAACGGAAGAAAGGAAGAGAAGAGGAAACAGAACAGTTGACACCAGGACCAACAAAGGATGATGACAGCCCAATCCAGTCTTTCAGATGCATAAAATGCATAAAAATTTTAATCTAGAGACCCTCTTCACCTCCTCCTCTCTGATTAAAAGCGGTAAACGATCCCCCTCTTTTTGTCTGAAGTCTATTAATAGTTCTTTGGTTTGTTCAATATTTGATGACACATTGTTGACTGCAAACCACTCAGTTAACCTGCAGATCTCTTCTTCATATACAGACTCATCGTTATAGGTGATACAACAGTTGTGTCATCTGATATATTATATGTGTATATATATATATTAGTGTTTGTGGAAGTCATATGTACGCAGTCGTAGGCACACATGTATGTAAGTGCATATGTGACATATTGCACTTTTTACATACATACAGTACATCTGTAGCTAGATTACTGGCAATGAGTCAGATTTGCGCAAAAAATTATGGACAGAATATCTGGGTTGACCCGCGGGACACAAGATCTTCCAACGTGGTCTCAGAATTATTACTATTTTCTTCTTTTTGGTAGATGATGTGTTAATCTTGGGTTTATTGAGCAGTGGCCTCCACCCCATACTGGGAGTGGGTTGCAATGGAGTATAAGCAGTTGGGGTGAGAATTAGTTCCTTGAATTCTGAGTCCATGATTCTCTGCCAAAAGAAGAGTGTAGCGTCCGCTCTAGGTTGGGGGTGAGTTGTTGCTTCAGATGAAATATTTCAGGTTTTTAGGGTTTTCTTCACAAGTGGGGGAAAGTGGAGTCACAGTCTGAGAGATGACGTGGTGGACTGCCAGTCTCTAGGCATTGTCAGATAGTTCTGTGCAATGTTGCAAAGTCATGTCAGCCAGCATAAACCCTACAACATCTAGTGTGAAACTCATCCACCCAAGTAATGATAGTCAGCACCCCCCCCAGAAGTATTACATGCATTAACCTGATTTTGGCAATATTGACCAGATGATAGAACACAGTCCTAGATAATTCAGTTCTATTCAGTTTTATTCATACAGCACCAATTCACAACAAAATCACCTCAAGACGCTTCACACTGTAGAGTAAATGGACCATTACTTATGAGCGGGAAGAGAGAAGAAAGAAAGCTTAGAAAGATGTGCGACCACTTAAGTTATATCCCTGAAAAGCCTCAGTTTCTTTATGAATGCTGACCTGACCTGACAATGTCTGAAAATTGTAATTCTGAACCTTGAAACATTTTCCACTGAAAATCACCTGAAATCAGTGTGACTGGGTCTGTTTATAATCACATATCCATCATCTGTATTTTGTCTCTATCAAGTTAAAGCTGATTCATTATATTTATTATTATGTTTCAACGTTTCTCGGTAATCAGGTAAGTCCAAAAAAAGAGCAAGGCATAAATGTTATCAAAGTGCCTGGCTTCAGAGATATTTATTTTTTCATCATAATTACATGTCTTTTTTAAAATTATTATTCTCTCGTCAGTCTGAGTGGCTGTAACCTCTCGCAGAGAAGCTGTAAACCTCTGTCCTCCATTCTCCGGAGCCAGTACTCTAGTCTGAGAGAGCTGGATCTGAGTAACAATGACCTGCAAGATTCAGGAGTGAAGCTGCTCTCACTCGGATTGATGAGTCCTCAGTGTAAACTGGAAACTTTAAGGTCAGGATTCAGAAATTTGTTCATCATATTTTAGAACAGTTGCCATTTTTACTTTGACCATATCCTTACATGAACATCTCTTTGACTGATGAACAGAAAGGGACAAAAAAAACCCCAAACCTTCCCACCATTAATAACATTAATGCAAGCCCACAACATCTGCTTTTACTAAAGTGATGCAATAACCTTCCACCTACCTGCAGTAGCCTCAGATTTTACTGTTTTACTGTGTGTGTCTACAGTCTGGCAGGGTGTTTAATCGCAGAAGATGGCTGTACTTCTCTGGAATCTGCTCTGAGACTCAATCCCTCCCATCTGAGAGAGCTGGATGTGAGCTACAATCACCTAGGAGACTCAGGAGTGAGGATCCTGGAAGCTAAACTGAAGGATCCATATTGTAGACTGGAGACTCTCAGGTATGGAGAAGCCAGTTGCAGCTACAGACAGTGTCTGATAGATGATAAAGTGCTGGAAAGTTTTCCTTGACCACACTGTCAGTCTGGCTAGTATAGGTTAATCTAGTTCAAACGTGTGACTGTTAATAGTGTAAAATAGACCAGAAAGTGATGGTGCTGTTCTTAAATTGCCTTTATGTAAAAATGCCAAAAAAAAGTGAAAATCTGAATCAATCAGTTCGTAAGATATTGTATTTGTCTTTTATGCCAGTTATGCCAATATGAAAAAGCTTCACTGGCAAAAAGTATAACTGAAAAGTATTTAGGGTTGGATTCGAAAATACACTTATGTCCATGTTTGGATCCTAAAAGAGGCCATGGAGTTACAAAATAAAATACATAATAAAATCGTTGCTGAAACAATGCAGGCACTGTCTGCTATGCCAGCCAATAATAATCTCTCTTCTTGAAATATGTGTACTCTCCATGTTGCCACATTTCTGAGTTTGTCAACCGTGAGCTGAGGGAAACTCCGGGTTTTCTGTTCCAGAAAGAGGGTTATCATGAACGCTGAGACATTTACTGTGGTGACAGACTCTGTGAGCCTACCCTGCTTGGTAGCTGCTTTTCTTCAACAAACTCCGAAGTTTCTCTGTTGCTCCGCCCCTCTTGCTGCACCTGAATCACCTGACTGACACTGGGTTCCATTTCCTCATTCAAAAAGTGATCAAAGCAGACAGTGGAGCATATTAATATGCACAAGTTTGCATTTTTTATAAACATTTAAATCCCAGTTCGACATGACTTTGCTTTTTTGTGCTTAACATGAGCACTTTCAGAATTATTGAGTCGTCTATATAAGGATGGAGACAGCAAATATATCACAGATTTATTATGAGCTCAGGACAAAATCTATAGGCTGCATCTTTCTAACGCTGTAACTCTGTGGACAGTAAGTCAGCTGTCAGGCTGTGAGTCCTCTAAAATATTCACTGTACATTTCTGTAGCATCACTGTTTATGTTAAAGTTTAGAAACATAACACGGTGATCAGCGATCATTTCTTGTGCTGTAACTGGTCACACTGGTGGACAAAATGTCTGTCTCTGTTAAGATCTTGGAGGGTATGTAAATTTAGTGTGACGCTGAGGTTAAAATGATGTTAAGATTCTAAAAATGAACAAATAAAATTTGAAGTGACTTTATAAAAGCAGCTACAGACATCAGGACTGCATTCTGACTGCATTTCATGTTGAAATATGTTCACACATTGAAATACAGTCGTTAAATGATGATAAAGAAGATGTTGAGCAGAAATTTGAAAACTACAGTGCGTCAAAATTCTAATTCTGAGCCTCAATGTATTTTCAAGGTAAAATCCCCTAAAATCAGTGTGTCTATGATCACAGGTCCATCAGTAAACTGACTTCTGTTCTGTTTCATCCAGATTTTTATCTTCAGTCGGTTTCATCTGGATTTTGTCCCTGTTAAATGAAACTGGTTAATTAGATTTACAAATCAAATGTAAAATGTGACATGGTTCCAGCTTCATCTTTAGGCTCCCGGCATCAGTCAGTCTTTCAGTGTGAAACACTTACATTCAGTAAAACAGCATCCCACCAGAGCACAGGATGGTTGGAGCCTGAAAATGGGCCTTTGTGTGCCAGTATAGATAGCTATAATGATTCATTATCAATTAGTTCATTGGAAATGTATTATTTAATAAACTTCTCATAGCGCTGAAAATTTTGTTTTTCTTTCAAAAGTAAGGTCTTTGATTCCTAAGTTTCCCAAAGTCTTTAACTGGTATTGCATATATACTGCTAAGAATAATGAAGGGAACACTGGAACTGGAAATTTGTATATAACTTTTAAAGTTTTATGATGATGACTGAGT
This sequence comes from Etroplus canarensis, assembly GCA_015106775.1. Taxonomy (NCBI): domain Eukaryota; kingdom Metazoa; phylum Chordata; class Actinopteri; order Cichliformes; family Cichlidae; genus Etroplus; species Etroplus canarensis. The sequence goes on along the minus strand of VUQH01030043.1, from coordinate 10,881 downwards.
GGACCAAGCAGATTAAAATGACTCTTTCCTCCCCTCCTACTTTAAGATAAATTCTTTTCCAGCCCAGGCTTTCTGCTTCAGGATCTGTGTGCACTCATGTAAAAGGGGGTGTTTTACACCTCATTTGAGTCTTCTTCTGTATAAAATGGACCTGCTCCAATCAGAGATTATCAGAGGAATAGATTTCAACAATCATAAAGTATAGTAAAATATAATATGCAGCACTGAGCTGCATATACAACCAAAGAGCAATGCTATAGAAAAATCACAAATCATGGAAATTGTAACCATTTATTTTACTGCTGAATTAATGATCATCAAGAGCACACCCAGTGGTAAAATACACATATTAATTCAAGTTAATATAATTAGGTTACTGCACAGCATTCAGTTCTGATCCTCTCCCATAGCCTAATAAAGGATGCTTTGAAATCACTTTAGTTTGTTTGCAGAAAAAAGTTAAATTAATTCACCGACCGAATATTGCCAGTAAAAAATGGCCTGCAAATGTAACTGATTAATTTAATAATCTGAGCAGTTCCATAAAGAGACATCGCAGCTGATTAGGACCAAACAGAAAAACATTTCTACATTTTCTGCATCACCGGGTGAATGTACACTAATTCCTGTGAAAAAGCTATGCGCACTGTAACTTTACAGTTGGGCGTCAACTAGTGATATTAGTAAGATATGACACTAAATACATTACATATTTAAAACATATTCCTATGGCAGAAAATCAGTAGAATCAGAATACTTTATTGATCCCGTTAGCATTAAATATTACCTATATCACAATAATGTGTTAAGTTCAGTAGCATAAATACTCCAAATATTGACAATACTATATAAAATATATAAGGAAGTGCAAGTAAAAATATTCTGTGGTGCATTGTGGTGGAATGAGTCTACTGCTGTACATAATCATATTAATAAAATTAATCAATATATACTGTAAATAAAAGATTCAGTGAAAACGTGGCGCTTCCAGCCTATTTGAAACCAAAACTTTCAACGTAACCTGCTTCTGACAGGTTATGGGTTCACCATGAGTTAGCCTGTGAGTTAGCCAGGTACCTTCATAACACTGAAGACTCTGACTTTAGGCTTAACATAGCTCACTATCCCATTAATCTCAGTTTGTAGTACACCCCTCTGATTTGAAAATTCCATCACAGAGAATTATAAGAACAATAATTTGAATTGGTCTGTTACTGAAATATAGCCACCACCGTCTGTTATCCCAGTAAATAAGCGAGATTTCCTGAAGTGAAAAGCGGACACCTAACAGAAAAAAGTGTTGTATTTGGATCAGAATCAAAATCCTTTATTAATTAGAAATATAAATCCATATGTACAGAATAAATTCTCTCTTCTTGAAACGTGTGTAATATCCAAGTGTGCATACTGACAGAGACTGTGCTGGTCTGACACCCTCCTCTTTTCAGGTTGAAGCCTGCTGGAAGACAATATTTGAAACCAGGTCTGAGGAAGTGTAAGTGCATTTTTAATCTGATTCATAAAAACAATTCAACCATCTCCACTCTGTCACGTCACTCATTTGTATCTCTGATATGAGTCATCATAAAGATACCAATAATTAACCAACAATGGATCAGTAATTGCAGCTGTGTTGTGTTTTTTCCATCAGATTTTTGTCACCTCGCTTTCGACACAAACACAGTAAACAGAAATCTCAAATTAATTGACAACAAAAGGAGAGTGATATGGGTGGATGAAGTTCAGCCGTATCCTGATCACCCAGACAGATTTGAGATTTTGCCTCAGCTGCTGTGCAGAGATGGTGTGACCGGTCGCTGTTACTGGGAAGTTAAGTGGAGAGGAGGTGTTGAAATATCAGTGAGTTACAAAGGAATCAGAAACAATGACAGGAATGATGTGTTTGGATTTAATGATCAGTCCTGGAGTCTCAGCTGCTCTGATGGTGATGGTTACTCTGTCTTTCACAATAGCAGAAAAATATTCTCCTCCTCTTCCATCTCGTCCTACAATGTCTTCGACACAGTAGCAGTGTATGTAGACTGTCCTGCTGGCACTCTGTCCTTCTACAGTGTCTCCTCTGACACTCTGATCCACCTCCACACCTTCAACACCACATTCACTCAACCTCTTTATCCTGGATTTGCATTGTGGACTGAGCAATCTCGTCTTTCCTCAGTATCTCTGTGTTTTTCTCCTAGTTGAGAACCTTTCTCATTGCTGACCAGACAGTTCAGTACAGGACACAGCCTGACGTCTCACTTTCTGTAAATGAAGTTCAGTGTTTATATTGGTTTGTTTTTTTGGTTTTCTTCTAAAACATCAAGTGATGATGAGCAGATTAATGGGTTTAACCTGTTGGGAATATCCCAAGACTGATCAATTTAGTGCTCACTTTTCGTTATAAAAAACCCACTTGATTGTCTTTTACAAACTTCTGGAAGTGTTTACTTTATCATTTAGTATTAGTTCATCCTGTACATAACTAAATACGGAGTCACTGCTGTTGTTCAACCAGCTGGGGTCATTGTCAGATCTATCAGATCTCAAAGTCTTGAACAATGGCAAAGAAAAAAAGTCCTTTATTATTTCTCTCTCTTTTTCTTCTCTTTTCTCTGTTTTTTAAATATTGCATTCAGTGTTTTACTGAAATACTGAAGTTTTTTTTTTTTTTGCTGTCCCTTTATACAGTACAACCCACTGTGTGAGCATGTCACTGATTCTTTTACCGTTCTTCTATATCCAGGTCATTGGTAGTTTGATATGATAATGGACTGCACATTCATTCATTTGGTTATGTAGATCGTTGATATGTTGGGAGAGTTCAGCATGGGCCACAGTTTTTGATACTTCTATGTGTTTACTTTGGCAAATTAATATCATCATTCTTTATCATCTTTTTATAAACTGCATTTGATTTTTTTTTTTTCAAATTTCCATAAGAATCCATGTCTTTGTTATTCTCGTTGTTTAATAAAGTTTTAAAAAGAAACTTCAAAGAAAAATCATTTGTTCAAAGCTTTACTTGAAAAGTGTTAAAAGGACAACATAAATAAGATCATTTTACAGTACTAGATAATAATGATAATAATAACAATCAGATTCATATTTTCTGTTCTCTCTTCTCTCACCCCCAACCAGAAGAGGCAGATTCTATTGGAGGTCTCTTCCTGTTAAAAGGGAGTTCTTCCTTCCCACAGTCACCAAGTGCTGCTCATAGAGGATGGTCTGATTGTTGGGGTTTTCCCTCTAACACTGGCAGAGGGGGAAGGGATGTTAAAAGAGAGAGAGAGAGAGAGAGAGAGAGTGGATTTTGTGAAGGAGGACATGCAGATGGTGCAACAGAAGAGGATGCAGGGATA
>VUQH01030013.1:8393-20557 GCA_015106775.1 Etroplus canarensis | reverse complement strand
TCCCATCTACCTGTATCATCCCTGCGCAGGGATGATACAGGTGGATGGGATACTAGTTGGTGGCGGTAATGCACTCTGTTTGCCAACCGTCAATAAAATTTACAAGAAGAAGAAGAAGAAGAAGAAGAATACAAGTCAAAGTAAATTTAGAAATCACTACTTTCTTTTTTTATTTGTTTTTTTCCATACTGTCCCAACTTTTTCTGATTTGGGGTTGTAAAATAAAAAAGTTACTTTACACTTTTGTCCTTGTGCCTTACTGCTTGGTCCCTGACAAGCACAAATAACTCAAAGAATGATTTTCTCCAGTTTTGGTGAATAAGATTAAAGTACTTAACTTTGTACTAATTAGCAGTGATCCACATAATCTATAGATGCACCGTGCTAACCAACCTGAGTTTAGCTGTTGTCTGCCAACTTGGGCCACTCTGTGTGGAGTTTACATGTTCTTCCTGTGCTTGTGTAGGTTCTCTCGGGTGTTCGGGCTTCCTCCCACAGTCCAAAGACATGCAAAGGGGTTTGGCTGATTGGCATTTCTAAATTGACAATAGATGTGAGCATGAATGGTTGTTCGCTGTCTGTGTTGTCGGCGATGGACTTGGCAACCTGTCCAGGCTGTACACCACCTTTTGCCCTAATGACAGCTGGGATAGCCCCACCCCCTACCCCCCACCCAACCCTGAATTGGATAAGTGGAAGAAAATTAATTAATTACAAACAAAATTAAATAATTAATAATAATAAATGAAATTTTAAAAATCAAGATGCAATAGCTATAATTTTAAAATCCACGCTTAAAAAGTAGAATCCATAAACCAACAGGTAACAGCACAGCGACATCTTTTAAACATAGTCTATGATTGTGGTAAACTAAAGTAGTACATCTTACAGTACAGTTTTGCAGAAACAGCATTTGATGTGAGAGGTGAGAGCACTCACAAACAGTGAAGTCAACCCAGACTTGAGTATCAGGTTGTGTCTTTTATTTTCTACATCTTTCATTTCACAAGGCTTATGCTGGCTGAATATAGGAAAGACAGTCTTTGGCACAGAAGGCAAAATAAAGGGCATTTTAATAGAACCTTTATCACACAAACTCAGAGGAAGCTTATGAGAGATTTGTCATGTTCAGTGAAGCCAGCCACTGTTGAAAAGCCTGAACAATAAAACATTGATTTCATTTGGCGATACAGAGTAACATCAAAGGGCTTACAAAGAAATAAGATGATGCATGTGGGATGATGTGCATCTGACCCAGCCTGGCATGCTGAACCCCATTCCAGTTTTGTTAACTAGGAGCATATGGTGAACTGTTTTCCCATTGGCTGAGTGTATTACTTGTGCAGAAGTGGATTTCCTGAACTATTTAAATGTATCAAGACGACAATGACACTGACAAAAACTCTTAGTTAAAGCAGTTTGTGTATTTTTTACAGAAAGAAGTGACATGACATTTACTTAGAACAAATTGTGCAGAAGTATATTGACTCCAGTGAGGGAAAAACATATAGAGCAATGAAGAGTTATGTCAGAACAATTTGCCATCAAACTTTGGACACCAAATTCACACTGAATGTTAGTGCGTAACGGAGATAAACCCTCTTCCACTGTAGTGAAAGATTTTATGGTGATGCATCTCATAGATTGCGTGTCACAGGCATAGGAAAAAATGACAAGTTCTTTACATCATTCTTCCTGGCCAACATACTAATTGCCAAAACGACAGGTCTGCTCAAAACCATGAGTAAAATGAGACAGGAGCTGTCATCCCCTGCAAAAACCAGCATGTTGTGAAAACTATATTCAACAACATGGCTGACAGCTGGCAGGACAACAATGACATTGTGCACATGCAAGCCAAAGAAGAATGTCTGCATCCTCAGCACTGTTCAGCCCAATGTCAGCATCAGCACAGAGAAAAGAAAAAAGCGCATCCACATTGACAGACTTTAACACCAGATGTATAGGTCTACAGTACTCCATCTATCCTCTCAGCCTCACAGGCCTGTCACCATTGCCTACAGTTCATATAAGAAATGTCTAAACAAAACATAAAACATGGGCAGGTGAAATCATGGCACACACAAGACTTTCTAAGCTAACGCAAACCTTGACGCATGAAAGCTTGAAACATGAACATTTTTTAGAACACTGATTTTATAGAAGATAATTTTCACATATTGTGTTGCAAATAGGTAATGTGCATTTTTCAGCTCCTTTTTAGTGTTATTTCTTACATTGATTGTTGATAAAAAGTGCAGGGTTCAAAATCATATGAAAACAAATTAAAACATTGGTTGTAACTGGTCAGAGATTATAAAGGATGCCTTTTTCATTCCCTAAATAATTAAGCCTGTATCATACATAGTTCATAGAAAGAGCAGTCAAAATGTATGTACATTTACTGCATTTGGAACAAACTTAAAAACACCATACCAATTACTATGCAGTTCACGCCATGTGTATTCAGACTGCAATGTAATGCAGATTTTTTAAAAACTGAAGATACTAGTTATTGCATGTTCACTCCAGGAATGGAAAAATAACAGCTGTAATAGTTTAAGAGAAATACAGTAAAACACTGTCACATTCTTTAATCACCTAACTGAGAAATAATCTCATATACCTAGAGTCAAAATCCTGTAGAGAATGTACATTTTAACCAGGGATGTCTGCATATGAAAGAAAAGTCATTCTTTCCAGTTGATTGCATGTGGGGGCAATTTTTTTTGTGAGATGTCAGTCATTCATTTGTGTAATTAGCGATAACCTATCTATGGGCCACGTTTTAATAATACAAGAAAAGAGCAGATTACTTAGGTCCTTATAATACTTTCAACACAGGTTAACTGCGATTAATGTATGACCTGTCTTGTAACTTACACTGTTCCGAGGCTACACTTTATTTTTCACGATGCCTGAAATGTGGTATGATACTTTATCCAAAACTGACCTATAACTGTTGGGTCATTTGCAGAAATAGCAGATCATCAAACATAAGCATATCCAATGGGTCTTTGGTGTTGTGCACATAGGCAGAGGTGATTTAAGAAGAGGTCAAACAAGAACAGCAATATGACACCAAAGGGGTATACTACAAAGCAAGTTCAACATACAGGCTTTCTTTGTGGTTTGAAAAAAAAAACCTAAAACCCCAGACAAAATGGGTATCATGATTTTGGTTATTACCCTTCCTTTTTAATGGACCAGTGTCTAGGATTGAAGGTGATCAGCTATCAGAAATTAAGTCTACCATACATATTTATACTTTTTATAGTGTAAGATCAGTCTAGACTATTAATCATTTTTTTGTTCACTTACAAAAAGATTAAGACATACAGTGTTAGCGTGTTCCATGCCACAGAAGTTACCATGTTGTGTAATCTACTACTTTTGCAGTATAAAAATTAAATCTCTAATTCTGTCCATCTTCTACTTATCCATTTCAGGATTGCTGGAGAGCAGTTATCCCAGGTGACATAGGGCAAGAGGTGGAGTACACCCTGGATGAGTCGCCTCTGAAATGGAAATACTTGTGGATATGGTTGTGGAAGACTCCATTTTTTCCTGATGGATAGGTTCTCCATCATGTTTCAAAAGGGAGAGGAGTGACAATAGGTATTCAGTTGTTGCAATCTGCATTCTCATTGGAAGCTGCCACTAAATATCAAACACTAGTCTTTTAACTCGGGTTTTCTGCTTCACAGTGTGGGCACGCTCACAAAAACATGACATGACATGTCCTTTCACTCTTCTTGTGCTCAGAATGAATCAAATGAGCACTTCCTATTCCAATAAGAGCCTCACAGAAGTGGGTTCTAGGGGTCATAAAGAAAATAAAAATGAAACAGTAAAATGCAACACTGGTGCTGAAACTAAAACCAGAGAGCAATTCTGCAAAAAATAGTTAAACCTGAGAATTAATTATTTATTTTTACCAATGAATTCATGATTATCAAGGCCACACCAAGCATTAAAATAAATATATTAATTTAACATATTTATATATTAAATTAACATATTTGTTTAATGCTTGGCATACTCTTGGTGCTGCTGTTTATTTCTAAGGTGACAGCTGCTCATTGGAGGTATGAAAATTGAAACTTGATACATTTAAACAATACAGACTGCATGGTGCATTCAGTTCTGACACTTTCCTATAGCCTAATAAAAAGGACATGGAAAGCTTTTATTTTGTCACCAAATCAAAGTGAAATTAATTTCTCGATTGAGTTGTCGGTAATCAATAGCTTGCAAATGTAACTGATCAATATTCCAATCTGAGCCCTAGTAGCTGCAAACCCATCATTTTAAAAGAGACATGAAAACAGATTAGGACCAAACATATGAACGTGTACACATTTTCTGCATCTCCAACTGAATGGACGTAAATTCCTGTGGCAATGTGATGCACTGTGACTTTACAGTGTGACATCATTCAGTGATATTAATAAGATATGAGTCAATAGGTTGGATATATAAAAGGAAATCCTGTACCTACTGTAAAAAAAAGAGTAAGTGAAAATGGGGTGCTTCATGCCAATATTAAACTGAAACTCTTAACATCAAATGCTCCCAGCTAGGGGAGCATTTGAGCATTTTTTCTTTGCAACACTACGTAGCCAAGTAAGTGAACTCATGAGAAAAGTAATCTCTTTTACAAGCCTGTCCTGGACTGACATAGGCAGCATTAACCTAGTAAGTTATCATAGTAACTTAAAGTTAAAGTTAAAAGAAAGTCATATTGCTGACACTAAAAACTCTGGCTTTAAACTCAACACCCACCCCAAATTATCTCATTCCATAGTACACCCCTCAGATAGTGAACTGTGCTGTTACTATTTGCTTTTATTGTGATTATATACTTAGTTTATTGGTGCCTTTACTTAGCTCAGTTCTTATTTTCTTGTGTTGTAAGAAGGTTAAAAAAACAACTAATAATGTAACTTACGAGTGAAGTGAGATGCCAATGGATAAATCCAACCAAACTACATATGGAGTGAGAAACTAACACAAAAACTAAAAACTTGAAATCTTATAGATAAGCAAAGAGACAGCAGAAAGAATGCAAGAATTGGTGACCAGGGTTTCCCCAGGACACAACTGGCAAATATTTAACTGCTGGTTGAAAAATAGTTCCTAAGTGCAAGTTGAACTGACATAGTGGACATTCCATGTCAGTTCAAGATAGCTGTTAGAATTCCTGGTAAAAGGACATTTGTGTTTAAGAACTGTTTCCTACTTTGCCGATTAGAATAAAGCCATATAAAGAAAACATTCTTGACAGAAAGAATGAGAAGGGAACTCAGTTTTCCTTAGGCATGATTCAAGCTCATGACCTCTATCTTCGCAGTCCATCACTTATCCTGCTAAGCTACTTAATTCTACACACCAGCTGTAGCATGCCTGAGGTCATAACGCTGACACTGAGGACAGTGCAGTCTGACAAAATGTGCACCATACAACAAATGAGACAGAATTTACATGTGAAAACCATGGGTTACTTAAAGGTGTTGTTTATTTTTATTTGGCTAAAAGACTACAGTACGAGTAGTTTACCTATGTGGAGAAGATGTTATCTGTTCACAACCACGCACTAATCCAGCAGTTCTCAAGCTTCTTTTGTCATGCTCCATTTCAGAAGCCACACCCCAAAATTTTATCACTAGTTTACACCAGGGGTCCCCAACCCCCTGGTCCGCGGACTGGTACCGGTCCATGGACCATTTGGAACCGGGCCGCAAAGAAAAAATTTTGTTGTTAAAATTATGTTATTTTTCTTTCTTCTTCCTGATCTTATTTTGAAAAACGACTGTTTCCGCCCTCGCCTCACTTGTCGCGCTTGACTCTGGAACGTCGTTTCACGCATCAGCGACACAAGATAACCCTTGAAAATAAAATGAGCCCAAAGCAAAATTCACTGAAGAGCTTTGTCGGGAAGGAACAAGCAAACAATGGGACAGCAGAAGGGTCATGGACCGCCAGCAAAAAGAAAGCTGCATTTAAAAGAAAATACAAAGATCCGTACCTAAGTTACAGGTTCATTACAACAGGTAATACACAAGCTCCTCACCTGCTGTGACCGACTGGCTAATGAAGCAATGAAACCTACAAAACTGCTTCACCACATTGAGACAAAACACCTGTATACACATACCTTCTCTATATAAAATGTAGTTGTTACATTCAGATTACAGACTATTAACTGACAAAGATTTTTGTTATTGGAACTCCCGCACCTCTACCCGGTCCGCGGAAAAATTTTCATAGATGCAACCGGTCTGTGGTACAAAAAAGGTTGGAGACCACTGTTCTAGAGGACACACTGGAGAGAGTGGTCTGGGCATCTCTGCTTAGACTGCTGCCATCATGACCCAAATAAGTGGTGAAAAATGAATGGACGGACAGATGTAATTTTTTAAATGGAGAGGAGCCACGCAAAGGTGGAATAAGAATTAAAACCCAATTTTTTGTGTAAACAATCTGCTGACCATATTTGGCCTCAGAAGGTCACCGCAGTTCAATAACATACCCTGTAAAGCACCAAGTTAAAAATATGATGACCCCACTTACATGGCGGACCTGCTCGTTGCTGGTGGAGGAAATGCTGGACTCAGCTTCATCCGTCCGCTCCAGTCTGTCCGTCCTTACGCTGCCCTCCTCCTGCTGTTGGCTCTGGTTCTGTTGGTGTGGTGGGCTACCCTCCTCCATTTTCGTTTTCCAGAAGCGTCCCTCCCTCAGGAAGCGCTGGTACACCTCGAGCTCTTCGCACGCCTTCTTCCAGCCATTGCTGCGCTTCACCTGCAGCTGCTGGACGCTCACCTTAATGTCCTGGATGTTGTCTGAGGGGATCCACGCCCTGTAAAGAATAAAAGAAAATATTCTTTAGGATTTCCTAAATCATTTTTCAGTTAGTTTGAGTTTAGCGTCAGGGGAAAAAAATATTTTAGCAAAACTTTTAAGTTAGAATCTGGTTCTCAGCTGACCGAGAACAACACCAGAAGTCATGTTGTGCACTGTTGTGTTCTCTTCCAGCTGTACTAACCTCTGGTGCTGGTGTCCGAAGAAACGTACGTCCACCTGGTTGTCCTCCCTCTGAAGAACTTTGGCTGGCCAGTAGCCAAAACCTTTCATCTTGGCCCAAACCAAGTCATGGCTGGGGCTCTGCCAATTTATCAAAAAGAAAACATGTTAGGACCAAGAGGCAACAACCCAGACATGTGATTAGTTGATTTACTTATTTACCTTATATAAATTTGCAAGAACACTCATAAGCCAGTTGATTGGGTACACTTGTTCAACTGCTTGTTAATGCAACTAAGTTATCAGCCAATTGCATGGCAGCACCACATCAAGCATCAGAATAGGGAAGAAAGGTGATTTAAGTGACTCTAAACATTGTGTGGAGTGTTGTGCAAAACGCTAAGCTACATCCAGCACAGCCATCTCTAAGGTTTACAGAGAATGGTCTGAAAGAGAGAAAATATCCAGTGAGCTGCAGTTCTCCAGGCAAAAAAGGCCTTGCTGATGTCAGAGGTGCAACAGTAACTCAAATAACCACTCGCCGGACAAAAGACAAAGTTGCCTGGTATGATGAGTCTCAATTTCTGCCGTGTTATTCAGACGGCAGGGTCAGAATTTGAGATAAACTACATAAAAGCATTGATCCATTCAGCCTCGTATTGGTAGTAAAGGCCAGTGGTGTTGTAATGGTGTGGAGGATATTTTCTTGGCATATTTTGGACTTGTTAGTACAAATATAGCATTGTTTAAGCAACACGGCCTACCTGAGTATTATTGCTGACCATGTCAAACCCTTTATGAACACAGTGTACCTATCTTCCGATGTCTACTTCCAGCAGGATAATCTCCCATGTCACAAAGCTCAAATGACTATGAATTCAATGTACTCAAATGGCCTCAAGAGTCACTAGATCTCAATTCAGTAAAGCACCTTTGGGATGTAGTGGAACAGGAGATTTGCATCATGGACAACTGACAAATCTGCAGCAACTGCGTGATGCCATAATGTCAATATGGACCACTATCTTTGAGGAGTCTTTCCAGCACCTTGTTGAATCTATGCCATGAAGAACTAAGGCAACTCTGAAGACAAAAGGAGGTCTAACCCAGGACTAGCACAGTGTATCTAATAAAGTGACCAGTGAGTGCATGTTCCATATTTATTATTTGATTACTAAGAAAGCAACATTACTTTTCATTATTAACGTTTCTGACTAAACTGTCCATAAAAGTTACAAGAAACATTTCAAGCAATACTGACGGTGCAAATACACAAAATGAAAGATCCACATTTGCTTTAGTCCACCAACTCTCAGATGAGAACACTACTCTTAAAATATCAACTGTTTCTTTAATGCAAATGTGGCACTGCATCTCATAGCTCCCTTCAGTAATAATTTTTTAATAAGTTTAAGTTCGGCCTGGTAGAGCCAGTTTGTTTATACTCACACAGGGATAACAGAACCAGTTGTCGGGCCGGGCGTTTGACAGGTAGAAACAGTTCTTACATAACAACAACTCATTCAACTGCAAGAAAAAGAACAAGTGGGAGAAAAGAGGGAGAAAGAAGTGTTTACTGTCTGAGGATAAATCTTGAATCCACACCAAAAATAATCAAGAGGGATAGATAATAACAAGCGCCAAACTTAACGGAAAGATAAAAAGATAAAAATTAAGATACCTCGTGGCAGGTGTCACTGAAGAGCAACCGTGCAATCTCTGCCTGGTCACTGTGAACTGCATCAAATGAAACAACAAGACAAAATGTTAAAGCGTTGTTAATATCCAATGAATAAGAGCTGAACATCTATCATCAGTTGGGTTTAATGAAGGTTAGAGAAAAAAAAAACATGATAACAAAACAGTAGGATTGATGGCATATAAAACACTTTGGACAGTGATATTTTAAAAATACAAATGAGAACCCAATATCCTGTACAATAATCAATTTTTGGCGGTAACTTCAGATTTGACACCCACTCCTGGGCTCATCCTGAATTCACAGCAGATGCTGCTGTTTACAAAATTGTATTTTAATGAATATCTGAGGGCCAGCACTGTTCAGTGATTCAGTTTCTCCTTGTTTTCCAGCTAATGGTGAAGGCTCTCATAAGCTTTGGAGGGGAAAAAAAAATCATTCAACTAAAACTTATTTCTCTTTGGTATAGAGTGCTGCAGTGATGATGTTTGTTTGTAGATCAGCCAAGAGGTTAGCGTTGCACTGGGTCCTCAACAAAAAGCCAATACCATTTTTCTACAGGCCTTCAGATTACTACACAAAAGAAGCTCAGTCAGTTATGCAAATTTGATTCCTAGATGTTACTTATAACTGACAACTTGAGGATTTCATTTAGCCACTTGTTCGCAAATACCTTCTCCGGGTAACGTAAAAGCGGCAAAATTCACACTCACGCACTCTGTGAACAAAATGTGAAATTGTCTAAAGCAAGTGTTAACCACAGACTAAAAACCCATTCAGAAATACCCAATCACTTTGAAATGAGTGGCACAAGTTCAAAAATACAGACTCATTTGCAAGTTTTAGGCCTCAGTTCTGTGGCACTCTATATTAGTTTCCATCATTAGTGGGATAACACGTACAACAGCCTCAATTCTAAAATGTTCTGAAGTTCACAAAAATACACACAGAAGCACGCATGCGCCAACCTGCGTGCAGCCGGTTGCGGACGCGCTGTTTATTTTGTCAACATTTTCTTTAATTTCTGTGTTTTCTGTAACTCCTTTAGTCTTTCTTTTAAAGATTTAAATTGCCTTGACATCAGCTGAGAAAGTTTCTGCCCTTCATCGCTAGTGGATTACGGTTTTGTTTTTTTTCTTCGGGACTGTAGAATCACTGCAGCTCATCATCATCGGCACCATTTGTTCTCTGTATTTCTTATCTTTCTTTTTAACTGCTCAAGATGCCTTCTCAACAATGTCAGTTGAGATCGTTTTTGCCGTGCTTGATATTATTTCCCCCCGGGATTAATAAAGTATTCTGATTCTGATTAGAACCTCTGATTACAACCTCAATACATTCTGACATACAGTAATGTGCAAAAGTCTTGAGCCACACAGCATTTCTTTATATTTTGGTTAAAACGAGGCAGACACTGTCTGGGCTTTCTGATGTCTTGAGCACTAATTCTCAAGGCTTTTTTCTGAAGCTCTTTCAAAGTGCTTCTTTTTACACTGGCTGCTTTTTCACTTTATACCTGACCATTTTCACAGACATGTTTTATTTTGTTTGTTAAGGCACTTAACACTGACCTATGAATCATTCAAGCATAAGAAAAGGCACTTAACAAAAGGGATGAACTGGTGTTCTGTATACAATTAACAGACAACTTCACAAAAACACATTTGTTCCCATTTCTTTAGGTGAATCTATGAAAAAAATGATAGAGAAAAGTGAGTTTTACAGGCATAAAATAGAATTTTTGCACTAACAAGGTGATTCCCAAAGAGCTATTTGCTGAAAACTTGGCCTATCTTGGCATGTGTGCAGTGTGTCAAAGAATTTGAGGAAACTAAACAAGTGGAGGATATAAGAAGAAGTGGCAGACTTAAAATACTATCTACAGCAGATGAACAGTATCTGAAAGTCAAGTCCTTGAGAAATGAGGGGAAAAATACAGCAAAGACCTGACATAGGACCTGGCAGATGCATCTGGTCCTTCAGCTGATCCATCTACTGTTCACCAAAGCCTCTAGAACACTAACGTCAAGTGATTTTCAACCTGGAACCCTGGAGCATGTTAGTGTTCTAGGGTTAAGAAAGGCAATCAGGGAGAAAGGCCTGAGATATGCCAAATTACACAAGAACTGCACTGAAAATCAGTGGCAACAGGTCTATGGAGTGATTAATCCAACTCTGCACATATCCAATGAAGAGAACTATGCCTGAAGACTACTTAAAGAAATGACAAGAAAGCTTGGCCTAGAGAGTTCAGGCCGTGTTGAAGAATAAAAGTGGTCATACCAAATATTGGTTTTCAAGCTTGTTAGAATTGCACAAACTCTGTGCCTTATGTGCTACATTTTCATTAGCACATGTTTCAATACATCATTGCAGCCATTTCCCATTTCCCTAGCAACACAGAAAGAAATGAGGGGTGGCTCATATTTCTGAATGTAAAGTCAATGCATATAACCCACCTCCATACAGTATGGCAGTGTTGTGAACAATCAGCTGAGCGTCTGCTTTGAACTCCTCGAAACTCTTATACTTTCCTTCAGAGAGATTCTGAGAGAGAAAGAAAGTTGGTCAGAGAGAGGGAACAAGTACAAAGTGGTCTATTCACATGCTGAGTGTGAGTGTGTGTTTGGTGACCGACACGCAGGAGGTTCAGGGGAGGGCAGTGTGCTTATGAACATGAACACACATACACATGCACGCACGCACTTGGGCAGAGATCCAACATCTCTGGCAGAGGTTGAGTGTGATGCACCACTGACCACAGTAAAGTCCTGCCAGACTACACAAACACACACACAAACTCCTATATACACACTCAAATAATAAAATTAAACTAATGTTGGTAGAAAGACCCCAAAATTTCCTACAATAAAGTAATTTGATGACACATGATTTATAAAATAACCTGTAAAACATTTAGTACTTCACTTACTCAAGGCTGCAGCACACATTTAAGACCAGTGTAAGACATAAATCAAGAAAAAAAAAAATAGTACAATTTCCAAAGCAGACCAGTAACAAATACTGCAATGTATACTTTTTTTTTTAATCACCGCCACATGTGAGTGCCTGTAGTTGCTTCCACAGTCAGGAAACATCATGATGAAAAGAGCATCATCATTTGACTTGATGGAACCCACAGCCCCTCAGCACTTAGTGTAGGGGTGAGTGAAAACTTAATGAGGAACACTTGGCTAAACATATACTAATGCATTATTGTTGTAGTCTGTGCTACAGCAGAGGCTAATGATGTTGCTGCAGACACAGAAGACTCCACTGGACTAGTATATTTTATTTTTACACACACGCGCACACACGCGCACACACACACACACACACACACACACACACACACACACACACACACACCACTAAATTTCACACACACACACACACGCGCACACACACCACCATCAACATACAAACACTGCTTTATGCATTA
>VUQH01029994.1:7252-19852 GCA_015106775.1 Etroplus canarensis | reverse complement strand
CTGAACCCCATAGAGAATCTATGGGGTATTGTCAAGAGGAAGATGAGAGACACCAGACCCAACGATGCAGATGACCTGAAGGCTGCTACCAAAGCAACCTGGGGTCATGACACCTGAGCAGTGCCACAGGCTGACTGCCTCCATGCCACGCCGTATTGATGCAGTAATTCATGCAAAAGGAGGCCAACCAAGTATTGAGTGCATAGAAATGAACATACTTTTCAGAAGTCTGACATTTCTGTTTAAAATATCCTTTTTTATTGATCTTATATAATATTCAAATTTTCTGAGACACTGAATTTTGGGTTTTCATTATCTGTAAGACATAATCATCCAAATTTCAAGAAATAAAGGCTTGAAATATTTCACTCTATGTGTAATGAATCCATATAATATGAGTGTCACTTTCTGAAATGAGTGACAAAAAATGTTGACCTTTTATGTGATATTCTAATTTTTTGAGATGTACCTGTGTATATATATATCCAGACATGCTGACTCCCATAGATATCAATGCGTTCAACAGTTATGACATGCCTGGCTGTCTCAGAACATGTATTGTTTACACACATTTTGATATAAAGGCTCTAACATGAGCCAGAGCTAGCTGGACAACACTGACAAATGAATATACGGGGCATTTGAGTTATATAAAAGAGTAATAATTATTGCATGTCTGAACCGGTTGGGATATTGAGATCGGCACAGCCGGGTGGCTTGATGGTGTGCAGAGCTGGGCAGGTTGAAGCAGTGGGGGAACTTTAGCTGAATCAAGCAGGTTACAGATGTGGCAAACTAATCTGAGCAAGTAACAAGTGAAATGTGAAGCAGAGCCGCCATTTTAGACATGAGGAGCAGACCTGAGGTGATGGAGGGCTGCAGAATGAGGCAGAGCAGCGTGCACAGTGGATGAGAGAACCCCAGAGAAGACAAGCCAGAAGTGATGACCTTTTACTGTTCTACTTTTATAATAACTATAATGTTTCATATTTTGTTGTAGCAGCTGTGTGGTGAAGACGATCTGCTCAGTGTGTTCCACAGTAAGCACTCTGTTTTCTTACTCTATTTGTTTTGAATAATACCACACATTATTCAAAATTCATTTTCACCTCTCCATAATGTTCATCTTCTACACTGCTCAATTTATAAATATATATCTTACTCATTGTGTTGGTTGTTGTAGCCTTTGTTTATTAGTGCATTGCAAAAATGAAATCCTCTTAGTTATTTGGTAAACTAATAAACCCCCAAAATGTAATCTGGAATGCTTAATTCTTCCAGTATAACTTATGATTGGAATTAATAGATGAAATTAACAACCTAAGTTCTTCTTCAAAAAACAGAAATGACCTGTGCTGTTTATGCTGCTGTTTCAGGATGGGGTCGTTCTAGGCAGTTCTAGGCAGTTTGGAAAGTCGGCGGTTCCAGTGTTAACTTAGGCTAGTGTGCCCATTTAGAACATAACTATCATAACTATACTGTCAGATTATTTAAAATATAAAAGTGATGAATGCTGGTTAGAGGGGACCCTGTGATTTTTTTTTTTTTTTTGCCCAGGGCCCCAAAACACTCTAGAATCGCCCCTGATCTTGTGCAGCTAATGAAATTCACCGTCAGTCTCACGCTTCAACCACGCCTGTTTGTCACTTTTCTTAAAGTTACTCCCAGACTCACATCCAACCCAGCCAGAAGAGGAAGAAGACGACTCCCAGACTCACAATCATAAAGCATGAACGCTACATTTAACCGTCACACCAGATGCCGATCACGCACCGGACATTCCCGACAGTACTTGAAAGCAACACAAATCCGTGTGTGGCCAAGTAAGCCTCTGAGGGCGCAGAGGAGGGGAAAGGTCAACAGACAGTCTCCCATGTAGAGGACTTGGAAGTCACTTCATTTCCACAGCAGAAGTTCGTTTATTTATTTAAAAATTGTAGCTCTGTTTATTTATTTATTTATTTAAAACTTTTAGCTCTGTTTATTTATGTATTTATTTATTTACTTTAAAATTTTAGATCTGTCTGTCTTTATTTTATTTATTTATTTACGAATTGTAGTGCTGTCTGATTTTATTTATTTATTTACCCATTGTAGCTCTGTCTGTTTTTATTTATTTATTTATTTATTTAAAACGTGTAGCTCTGTCTGTTTTTATTGTATTTATTTTAAAATTGCAGCTCTGTCTGTTTTTAATTTATTTATTTACACACTGTAGCTCTGTCTGTTTTTATTTGTGTTTGTTTGTTTACCCACTGTATCTCTGTTTTTCACTGCAGACCTCGGCACAGACTTGACAACAGTTCCCGCAGCTCCACACTTTCCCCTCCACCTTTAGTTCTGCGCAGACACACAACAATTAAAGCGGGGTGTGTGGTGAGCAGCCGCTGCAGATTAGCAGAGTATCGCTTCTGGATTGAGTGTTTTCCAGGGGCTAATCCTCTCAAATCCCCCCGCCCCGCTCCGTTTCTAACGTAGGTTACGCGATAAAACAGAAACACTCCAGTCAGGTTTCCGCCTCTCCATCCCCGCACTAAATACTTCAATTAGGAGGAGCTGCAGGCAGCGCAACTTTGTGTGTGTGTGTGTGTGTGTGTGTGTGTGTGTGGGGTGGGGGAGAAAGACAGAAATATGTTGCCTCACCTGAGAAAGACCGTCTCTCCCTGTCGGACGGTGATGTTGTCCATCACTTTGTTGTCGGACTGAGAGTCCCCTTGGCTTCGGACCGGCAACCCTGCGGGCACAAGAAGCAACATCCTCAGAGACAGAAGAGCCGCGCATCTGCAAAAAGCGAGCAAGTATCCGGGGACAGACATGGTCTGTGAGCTTCACAGACAAAACACTCCCACAGCGAGACAGCGACGCTCTTCCTCCCGTGGAGATTATTTCACTCCCAGTTCATCAGTGTTAATCCAAAGCTTCGCTCAGGTGTCCGCGCCGTGGACACTGTCTGTCCGCACGGTGACACATCCACTGTTAAACCAAAGTGAGGACTGTCACTGTCCCTCCGCCGTCTTTACTCCCAAGTTTCTTCTTCTTTGAACATAGAAAGACATCAGCAGCTCAGATCCCCTCACACACGTTTACATGTTTCGTCCGCAGCACACACACACATCACAACAGAAACAACCTGCAGTCCTGTTCAAAACGACACACACACACACACACACACACAGATGCCAAGTTTGAGGTTTGCAGGTTCGTCAGTCAGCTGTTTCCCTGCTCCTGTCAGAGCGCTCTCTCTCTGCTTACGTCACAGACGGACAGTCGGGGAAGAGCTGAGAGCCAAATGGTTCAAATTAGCATGAAATGGAAACAACCAGACTGTGGTTCTAAATATGGTAATGTGACTGTCCGTGAGTTAAATTGTATATATCCTGGCCGACTATTCTGATGCTCCAGTCTAATTTGTGATCTGCATAGCAAAAGAATGACACTTTCTTTGTCTAGTTAAAGTTTTGCGACTGCATGCTTACTTCATACAGTGATGCACCTATGGTGGCAGGTAAAGCTAGAAAAGCTCAGTGTCTGGTGTAACACATTTCAAAGTAATCCCAAGGTTAGTAATACCATGGCAGTTTCTATACTAAATGCAGTAATCACGTTACATTACCGATCAAACTTATTTACAAACTTGCCTTCTTTTCAGTACACGGTAATCAGTTCATACACTCATCTCCACCCACTCCACCCTGCCTGAACTCTCTTCTTCACCTCTCTTGTGCTCTGTCCATTGCTTTGGATGGTTGATCCCAAGTATTTAAACTCATCTACCTTCACCACCTCTAATCCTTGCATCTTCACTGTTCCACCTGCCTCCCTCTCATTTACACACATGTACTCTTGTCTTGCTTCTACTGACTTTCATTCCTCTTCTCTCCAGTGCATACCTCCACCTCTTTAGGCTCTCTTCCAGCTTCTCCCTACTCTCACTACAGATCACAATGTCATCTGCAAACATCGTAGTCCATGAAGACAGAAATGTTCCAGCTAAGAATCTTCCAGTGCTTTTTTCTGTAATTTTCCACACACATTTCTTAAAGTTTAAGACCAAAAAGCTGTCCTCACAGGTTTCTTTAATTTAATACAACATTTAAAAAAATGTATACAACAGCATTTACTTATAAAGTGTGAAAACAGGGCCTTATAGTTGAAGTTGGACTTGTTTTTCTCAGAGTTAAATGTGTAGTTAAACATTTAAACAGAAAGAAAGAAAAAGGGAGACATATAAATGTTTTTGTTTAGTTTTTTCTAAATAGGTTATTAGGCAATAGTTGTAGCATTCTGGCCAGCTAAGATCAAACTGTCTCTACTTGACCCTCAGTATAACATGAGTTTGACACTCCTGCTCTGTGGTCAGTGGTCAGTGTTAAAGGCCTTTGCCAGCCTACATAGAAATAAATAAGACCATCCACCAGTGGACAGAGCCCAGAGAGTGAAACAGTTTTTTCCTAAATATTTTATTAATAAACACAAATGTGTTTTATTAGTAACATAGTTTTGGTAAATCAAACTGTCTGTAAAAATGGCTCTTATGGTGTGGGACTATCTGACTGAATGAGCTTCCTCAAAGTGCAGTTGTCCTGATAATGAGAATGCATTAGAACGTCACCAGCTGTGTAGTGTTCCATTATGTGCACACAGACCACAACACTGCATAAATGCATTTCTTATGAAACACGTGCTTTAAGTAAAAGCAGCCATTAATGTCAGAGAGCCGCATGACCCAAACTGCATTACTGCAGACAATGGTGCCATCAAATATCCACATTGTTACATCAAATCGCTATTTTACTATTGAGCAAAAATAAAAAGCCATGAGTGAGAAACTCTCTCTCCCTCACACACACACACACACAATATGGTTTCTAATTTACACTCCCAGTTCCTATTCAGTTCATTTTCCGTGTGAGCCTTGCTGCCTGTAATAGAAGCAGATAGTGGGCTGACGTGCAAATGTTAGCTAAGTATTCTACCTTTAAACACCTGTGTTTTCAGGCAGTGTGTGCGGTGCATCGTGTCCACCCTGAACCTCTGAGCAATCAGGGTTTGATTTCATTTTCTGAGCAGTCTGTGATCTACAGTCCACGGAGTAGGAATAATAAAAAAAAGCATTGGTATGTGAAGAATGTTCGGCCTATTAGTAATTTTTATTGCATTTGGGTCCGGCTGCTTTTTTATGATTGGATTGCATGTTTTGTATAATTTTTACTCCATGTGTGTAACTTGAAGTTCATTAAAAATGAGTGAAAAACTGTTCTTGAACTAAATAGATCATTCTGCGATACAGTAGCTCACAATGTTCAAAAGCACATACAGTATAGGCACACACGAAAATGCACAGGAAGCTCGTCAGGCAGCATCAACTGGACTTTTTCCATTTCAAAAAGAAGGAAAAAATAAGGCAACATGCACTTAATTTCAGATGAGAAGGCAGCTTCTGGAACAACTTGAGAAGAAAATCCCTGTAATGTATAGTTTATATGGATCAAGCTAAACCGAACTGGTCATATTTAGGCCAATGAGTCGTGGTCTCTACACTCCTTTGTCTCACACTGACTGAGGTTCAGTGTTGGGACCAACGAAACAGAATGGAATTTTGGAGTTGGCTAATTGATTGATTCTGATTCAGTATACTTGTCTGTGAGTAATTAGTGTTCAGGGCTGTGGCTGGGAACCCTTGTGATGTCTCCCACTCCCTCAGTGTTTGTTATCTCTTTACTTTGATTGGCTGTTACAAAAATGTCCTGAGAAGATACCTGAGGCACAGCGGATTACTCTAATAACTCTATTAAGAGTTCAACACACAAAATGATGACAGACTCGTTCATTTGATCCACTTGCTGCTGTGGATGTTTTCAGGCGGGACTTCATAACTCACTGTAAGAACTTGT
The DNA here is from genome assembly GCA_015106775.1 of Etroplus canarensis. Classification (NCBI taxonomy): domain Eukaryota; kingdom Metazoa; phylum Chordata; class Actinopteri; order Cichliformes; family Cichlidae; genus Etroplus; species Etroplus canarensis. The sequence continues at coordinate 13,958 of VUQH01029994.1, read as the reverse complement.
TTGGGAAAATGGGGGTTTTAGGGCTTTTGCTGTCTCACATAATTTGTTGTCATTTTAAATGACAAGGTTTTGGGTGATTAGTTTAATCAAAATCTAGTAAGAAGGCAGTGCATGTTGAATCACAGGAAATCTCTACCTGTGAGACTTTGAGATTTGTCTGTCTTTTTTCATTTTCCTTGTTTGGCAGACAGCTTTAGTGTTTGCGCCGCTGAGTCATAATGAATATAGCTTTTGTTTATACAGCATATGAACCTGCCTTGGGATACAAACCAGTACAAACTTCACTCTCCCATTTATGCTTGTTTATTGCCACTCAGCCAAAGCCCAGGCACACACATCGCAAATCACCAATCTGTTGGTCATGTACAGCACTGTGATACTGTCACAGCACCCAGGTACTGCTGGTATTCACTGTTATACATTTAAAACACATCAGAACCACCGTATATGAAGAACAGCTACATGTTGAGCACGTCCATTCAGACCTGCTTTTTATTTAACAGCAATAAAGTATAATTAAACCACACAATGCTTTGTTAAAGAAGTGATGTTTCTATTGTTGATCTCTGCTTATAACCCCTGATGGAATAAAATGTGGATGGGTAGAGAGTCTGCTTCTCTACTAATCACCAAAAGTCATGCTTGCTTGGTTTAGCCTAATTACTGGCTTTTCAGTCTGTCGGCAGCCTCGTCACAGTCTTCTCTGCCTGTTCCCATTCTTAGTACGACATACGAGAGCCCTGCTGGGTGCATGCAGTCATTCAGTTGCGCGCTTACAACTGCTGCCAGCGTTCACCTGTGCTTTTCCGTTACCCAATATTATGCCTCTCAGCACTTTTACTTCGACTGTTCAGTCTGAGGAGAGCAGGTAATGAAGTCATACAAACATGTAGAGCAAGTGCTTAAACTGAAGGCTCGTTTCTCGTTAATATACAGTTTCACTTTCTACGCTGTAACACCTGCACAATTTTAATTTGATTGTTATTAAACTCTGCAATAATCTGCTTAATATCCATGTTTCCTAATCTTCAGGTTGAGGTACTCACATGGCTGGAATGATAATAGGTTTTAATTAGTTTGACTCCCAAGGTGCAAGTTAGCCCGTGCCTGAAAGGCCTGAAGTAGCTCTGTCTGGTGAATGAATTCCAAAATCCATTACATATCTGAATATGACAACCTGCATTCATTATGAGACACAATCCAAGACCTTTGTACCTTTACAGCACAATGACCTACTTTTACTCAATCTGTGAGTATCATTTAATGGAAAACTGTCACGTATTCTTTAAACTGCAGTCTGGAATTGTAAAAACATGTTTTATTTAGTTTGCAAGGGCATTCTAAGGATACTATAGATACTATACTGAACCGGGTTCCTTTGTGGCGGCTCATAGCAGTATGTAATAAAGTCAGAGGAAGTGGGTATGCTTCAGGCCTGACAGAATCAAAGCTAGTCTATAGTCCAGATCTGGAAAAAAGAGAATGAGACGTCACCGTCGAGAACAATGAGCCTCCGAGCAGCACATTCCCATGGAGCTACAGTCGTATCAATCAGCTTCTCAGGGTGGAGGCTTTTTCCACACACTGTAAACCTGAATGTTCAAAATAATTAAAACAAATAAGGGAACTCAAGTTTTGAAATGAACTAAATCAAGTTAGTTAATTGCTACTCAAATCTTTTTATTACAGTTAAATCAATGTGTTGACTAAGTCAGCTGAAATGCTTTTAATTCATGATTTGAACATTTCATTCACTCCTCCTTCGTTGTGTATATTGCAGTATATTGCAGTATATAGCTGCTGGGTTTTATATTTTATATTTATATTTTCTATCTTACTGTTTTATTTATTTATTTATTTTCTAAATCTTACTTTCCTTTACATGCTACACCGAGACCTACAAGTCAGCATTTCATTCGTCCTGCAATGGGTCGAACGACAAATAAAAAAGTCTAAGTCTAAATGAGTTAACAGAACTTAACAAATAAGTACATAAACCTGGTCTTTTATGTCAGTCGACTTAATGTACCTTTCGGCTGCTCCCTTGTATTCTCCACCAAGGGGTCGCCACACATTGGTACACACTGGTAATTTGGCAGAGGTTTTACGCCGGATGCCCTTCCTGACGCAACCCTCCATGGTGAGAGGGGCTATGTCAATCGACTTAATATGGGAGCCTATCCCAACTGTCATGGAGCAAAAGGCAGGGTACACCCTGGGCAAACACAGGTCCAACACAGGCAGAAGACCCCCCACATCTACAGCCAGTTGGGAATTGAACGTTAACATAACCTTGTATGTTTTTGGGAGGATGCTACCCAGAGAGAGCCCAGAGCGGCCCAGCCAGCCAGTAGATTCAAACTCAGAACCTTATTGCTGTGAGGAAACAATGGTAATTACCCCTTGTGATAACAGGTTGCCTCACTGTGGCTCAGGAGGTAGAGCGGGTTGCCTTCCAAATGGAAGCTTGGTGAGTTTATCCCTGGCTCCTCCAGCCTACATGCTGAAATGCCCTTGGGCAAGACACCGAACCCCAAATTGCTCCTGATGTATCCATTATAGTGTGAATGTGTGTGATAGACCTAGAACAAAGCAGTGTATGAATGGCTGAATGAGGCTTGTAGCATGGATTTTATATAGAAGTTTCCGCTTGTTCTGCATTTCTACTGCAAGACAAAATAAAGCAGAAATCGGGATGAGCCTACTCCTCAGATAAAGAACCGAACATATATACATCTCCACCTCCACCACCCAGTGTCCACCTGTAGGAGGAAGCATTTACTCTGTACTCCCCAGTTTCTATGTGCATCAGAGCAATGAGCTCCAAGCCTAAACACCAAACTCTGACGGTTTTCTGTTCCTGCTTTCATGTCGGTCTGACTACAATTATATTATGCGTAGTTTTGTTGTAGCATTTTAGTATTATTACCACAGTGGACATACTCACTGCTCTCTGTCAGTTAAATGCTCCACCACAGTTTAGCGCTGCTCTCTGATGCGCTGACCTTGGGCCAGCGTTCACAGCCGGCACTCGCTGCATTCTGCGCTGCTCGTGTTGTCTTAAAATCAAACTCCAGCGGTGGAGAAAGAAAAACGTGAGTCTCATCTGAATCTCCTGCTGTAGCTTCAGCAATTTTTCTGCAAAAATGGGACACAGCTGCAGCAGGATCACAGGCTGCAAGCAGACATGGGATCAGGAGATCCACTTCTTTTCATAATGAGCACACAGCTGTAAAAACTGAAAGTAATGTGACTGGTCTCAGTGTAATGGAGCTGCTTTAACCTCCTGAGACCCTGCGTCCACGCATGTGGACATTATATTTGGTTTTGCACCTAACACTTCATTCTGCAGCAACCCAAACATGAGCTGGGGTCTCGGGAGTTTAATGATCATAGTACTGTTGTCTATGCTACCCTGAATTCCACAGTTACTGTCAATGAAAGGTGTCCATGCAGAATTTACATTTCCTTAATATGCCAGAGCAAATCAGTAAGACTGAATCGTAACGTGTACAGGGAGAGATAACTACTGATCAGTTTATGAAGTGAATCATTCTCACTTATTTGTATTTTAAATGTAGTGATAAATACATAGAGATTCTGTAATAAAGTACTACTTGTGAGGTAAACAAAGACCACACAGACAGAAAGAGTGCAAACAAGACCTCATCTCCTTGGTGGTAATGATGTCTGCTAATGGTAATCATGCAGGCTTAATTGGGTGGCTTGAATCAGGGGACCACAAGAAAACACTGGGTGAAGGCAATAAGTGACACTCCTACTTCAAATACTGTCAAAATGTCACTGAGCAAAGTGCTTAACCTCCAGCTCCACTAAAGCAGACTGGACAGCCTCCTGGCATGACCCAGTGTGAAGCAGTGCACTGCTGTAAAAACACATTTGCTCTGCACAGTCTCGCTTCTCTGGCTGAGGGTAAACATTCTGCGGGTGAAACAGGTTCCGAAGCCTTTAGAAAGCACAAAATTCCCAGCACCCCTGAACAGCAACAAAGAACTTTTATCTGTTGCTAATTTGAATGAATGTCGGGGTGAAAAAGATTGACACGGGGTGTATACGTGAGAAAGACTGACAGCTGAATATCTTCCACGTTCAGTGTGTCATGATGTCATTGCTAATCAGCTTTCTGTAGGACTGAGTGTCTAATCATCATAATCAGTTTAATGACCACTATTAGGCCATCCTCCACACATGTCAATCAAACTGTGATGGTTAGTAAAAATGGTTCTGCAGTGTGTTTTCAGCAGAGTTCAAGTGAAGGCTTCAGTGTGATGTGCAGCAATCAAACCCATTACTGTAAATCATTAAAATCAGTCAGACTGAACACAAGTGCTTTTCAGCATTTATCTCTGCATTAGATCCACCATAGACATGTACCAGTGCTCATGTTTCCAGGATGCTATTAAATAAGCAAATGGGTTGCCTTTTCTGCCAGCATTATCTCACTTACAGTTCAGCACATACAGAGGCTTCAGCATTCCTTGGCCAAAAGGAAAAAAAGAAGACACATCGTAAAGAAGAGTGGGTCAAAATTCCTCCACAATGATGTGAGAGACTGATAAAACCCCACATTATCTTATGTTACTGCTGCTAAAGATGGTTCTATAAGCTACTAAATCATGGGTGGTTTTTCACAGGAGTCTTTGCAGAAGTTTTTCGCCGTATAGCCTTGTTTCAACTTTAACCAGTGTCAAGCCTACTGTATGTATACTGTGCTGAACACATTTATTAGACCACGTTTATGCCACAGTTGCCCTAAATTAACAATTCAATTCAGTTAAATTCAGTTTTATTTATATAGTGCCAACTCACAGCAAAAGTCACCTCAAGGTGCTTCATACTGTAAGGTAAAGACCCTACAGTATTAGAGAGAAAACCCCAACAATCAGATGATCCCCTGTGAGCAAGCACTTGGTGACAGTGGGAAGGAAGAGCTCCCTGTTAACAGGAAGAACCCTCCAGCAGATCCAGGCAGGGGCAGCCATCTGCCTTGACCAGTTGGGGGTGAGGGGAGAGAGAAGACAGAAAGGAGAGCAAAGAGACAACGACTATAGGAGAGAGAAGACAAATGATTTTGTTTTGGTGATTACAAAAAACATAACAGCATTGAAAATTTCTGTAATGGTTAATACACCAGTATGTAGAAGTTTTTAACCAAAATTATATTTTAAAGCTGAATTATAATAATCATTGTTATCCATGGACTTTTAAATGAACTGTTTTACAAAAACAGGAAAAACTGTAAGGCACATTATTATGCCTTGATTACGATGTCACATTACAGATTTTCCCTTGCATTCCTGAACAGAGAAGTACATTTTAGTGGTTGAATGTTATGTTTGAATAACTTCTGACGTGTCAGAGAAGCCCAGGCTCAAATTTGGGTATAAAAAGGTGAATTCAGTTTGAAATTCCTCATTCCTTTTCAAAAAGGTAAAACTTAGAGAACTCACTGAAAAGGAAAGAGTGCATTAATGCACTTCATGATGCTGTATGGTCTGTCTGCTTTTTATGCCAGGTGGTCTAATGAATTTGTTAAGCACTGTATGTTCCTTCGAATGCTGCCCTCTTTGTTCCCGTTCCTTGATTTATTCCCAGGCTCTGCATGGTTTTGAGTTTCTGTTTACCTAACCTCTTAGACTTTAATTTGAGTTTACTCTTTTGTTGTGATACCCTGCATCTTTCTTTTTCCTTAACCTTTAGAATTTTATGACAAACTGAAAATTGTCTTTGCATAGTTCAGTGTTGTGACCAGTGATGTGAATATCCAGGCAGAGCCCTCTCCAGAGCAGAACAGGCTGTGAGCGTAACAGTTCCTTTTTGAACTCAGAAATCGTAGTTTGATCAAATGATCTTGGGACCACGTACTTCAAAAAGCATCCAGTCTTCAGCAGCAGATGGAGTTTGTTTTGCTGTCATGGAGACCACATTCAAGGATTAAGTGTTGAATATCCTCCTTGATCTCTTCCCCAAACATCTGTTGATTCCCACTCAGTGATTCTGACCCTTTCTCAGTCACTGCTGACATGTAGGTGTTGACAAAGGTGTTTTTGTGTGATAGCTGAGCCATCTCCATAACAACTCAAACCAAATTAAGTAGGTTTTTCATGTTGACAAAAAAATCATTGATAAGTTCAATGACTTCTAGCTGTGCAATACAAATTAAAATAGCATCACCTGGATTTTTTAAACATGCTGAAAAAATAGTGTTAGAATCAGAGATGAGGATCAAATCCTGAGATTTAGGGGGGAAAGAAAGCTTTGTGTCAATTTCTGCCTTTTAAAATATGAAACCAAGATTTTTCTCTTCCTAAATTCCACCATGTGTGTCAAAAGTGCTTCATTTACATTTAATAAATGTAATGCTGTATATTGTAGATATTGCCAAGGCAATATAGTGACTATAATATTGTGGAATTAACAAAAATGAATTGAATGCATTCGCTGTAACACAATACAAAGGTAAACTACGGCTTTCTACTTTTTGCCAAAATACACAAACATACAAGTTTTCTGATGATAACTGAAAAAAAATTGTCTGCATGTGTGTGTGTGTGTGTGTGAGAGAGAGAGAGAGAGAGAGAGAGAGAGAGAGAGAGAGAGAGAGAGAGAGACAATAAAGAACATTTTGTTAATATAAGAAAGCATTAGTATGCTGCAGTGTCACTGCACAGGCACATCATCTGGC
>VUQH01029987.1:0-10788 GCA_015106775.1 Etroplus canarensis | reverse complement strand
TTACAAACTAAGGAACTATTGCTGCTCTGGAATGTCTAAATAGTTTGCACTGTTTGAATGGTGAGGCTTTTCATGCCTCAGTTCATCCAGTCGAAGGACCAGTGAGTCAACACCACGCCCCGGCATCTGTCCACGATCCACAGGAAAGGCTGCTCCATTCAGAGAATCACTCAGATCTTAGTGAAGCGTTCTCACAGTGATCAGAGCGCGGGCACGCCCAACTCTTTTTTTACTTAATCAACCTGTTCTCTATTTCTGATTTCTCCTCAGTGCTGACTGGCTACTGAACCCTGCTCAATGTCATATTTATTGTTTTATCAACACTTTTCCATTTTCACAAGAATTGCTACTTGCATCCTTGTCAAAATATATATAAATATTTTTTTTTTCCAAACTAAAATAGTCCAATGTAAGTCCAGCATCAGACGTACATGAAGTACTTCTGCTTATTTTTGATCGGCTGTCTGCAGCTCACCCAGAACTCACAAGCTGAGAAACACAGACCTCGTGGGTCTTCACCCAAACTGTGCTCGAGGTTATATTTATTGTTTTTAGGGCCACTTTTCCATTTTCACAAGAACCAGTACTCCTCTGAGTATTGGTCAGATTTCAGTGAATTACCACCACACTGTGCTCAAGGTTGTATTTGTCACATTTTATTATTCCTAAGATTACTGTCCTGAAGAAATAGCAAAGAAATCAAAGACCTGACAAAGAACCTGAGAGATGCATCTGGACCTTCACTTGATCCATCTACTGTTTGCTGAAGCCTCATCAGAAATGGCCTGAATGGAAGGGTGGCTGTCAAGAAGGTGGAGGCTCTGTCATGGTTTGGGCGGCACTTTAGCCAGTGCTGTTGGAGATCTTGTCAAACGTGATGGAATTACGACAGAAAAGTAGCATCAGATTTTGCTCCACCATGTAACACCATCTGGAAAGAGTGTGATTGGCAGCAGCTTCCTGTTTCAGCAGGACAATGATCCCAAACACACTGCCAAAGCAGTAAAAGCCTACCTGGATAGAAAAACACACAATGGAACACTATCAGTCATGGATTGGCCTCCCCAGAGCCCAGACCTCCACATGATTGAAGCAGTGTGGGATCATGTTGACAGAGAACAGAACAAAAGGCAGCCAACATCCAAAGAAGAGCTTTGGAATGTCCTTCAGGAAGCCTGGAGAACTATTCCTGAAGACGACTTAAAGACAGGAAGCTTGGCTCAGAGAGTTCAGGCTGTGTTAATAAAGGAGCTCAGAACAAAGATTCACTTTAAGCTGTTATAACTGTAATGATACTGTTTTTTTCTCTGTTTTCTTTTATATGGTATTTCCATTTATATTTGTATGTTTCAATAAATCACTGCACATACTGTATTTCCCATTTTTGTAGCAACCTATAAAAAAATGAGGAGTGGATCAAGACTTTTGCACAGTACTACATGCATGTGATTGGCCAGTAAAACTGTCGAGCATTTGACTTTTTATATTTCTATCATTTATTTAGTTTTCCAAAAACTTTCCATGAGAAATTTATATTTTGGTGTAAAAATAAGCAAAATAAACCAGGAATTCTCTATTTTCACATTTTTCAATATTTGAATGATCAATAACTAACAGCAGCATATGTATCCCGCAGAGCTCTGTAAACACGTGAATTTTAATGCAGAGATGCATCCAGATGGAGTTTCTACATATCTAAATTTTCCCATCACTAACATAATTTGAGCAGATTTTTCAGCCTCTGCAGAGGCGTAAACTCTACTTTGGATAGCATTTGGACAGACAGACAGACAGCCTGGCCCTCCACCCAGTGGTACTGTCACACCACCACAACGCACGGGGGCTTCAAACCTAACGAGAGGTAAATATGGACGTACAGACATGAATAAATATGTGCATATACACCATTTGAGTCTCTGAGGCCGTAATAGCTCGGCTCTTATGAAAGATTCATGAGGATTCATGAGGTTGGGGTAATGAGGATGACATGGATTCCTCTCATCTGTGCTGCTGCAGCTGGATCTACATCAGGGCCGTCAGCCGCGCCAGCCAGCTCTGATGTACGAGGTGAATCAGAGATAGACCCGACCCGGTCAGCCCGAACCTCATCAAAAACACTGAACACACACACACACACTAAGAGAGGGAGGGCCACAGACTTGTTCAGAGGGAGATCAGTGCCAGCAGAGATTGAATTTGAATTGCATATATTGAAATTTGTCACACTCGTGGTGAAACGCTGAATTGTGGGTGGAAAAAAAAGTTCTTTGTGAAGTGCATGAATTCACAAATGCAGTTTGTAAGGAATAAATTGACACTAGATCACAACAGGACAAGCTCAATACTCAGGGAGCCAAACACCGGGCTGCTGAAGGTGTAGGTGGTGACCTTCTCAATGTTTTTAACTAGTGGCAAAAAAGTGACTTGCCTGCATTACTGTATCTCTGTATACCCTGTGGCCAGACCAAGAAAAACTATAGACTTCCAAATCTCTGTGCTCATACATTTTTGTATTTGGTCATGTCTGAGATTTGTTGATTGATTTTTACATGATGGACCGATGTGCTACCTGCAGCTGGAGGCAAAGACATAAACTGCAGCTGTAGAAGACGTGGACAGTGATGAATCACGCTATAAACTCTGACTCTGCAATGAATAGGTCAGCAGAGGGAAAAAGTCAGTACATATATGTATATTTTAGATAAAATCTGATTCACTCAAGAGGTGTTGCCTTTTTAAAAACAAGAATGTTTTTAAAAACTTGACGGTTGAATAAAGGTTACACTGATCCACTGCGCCCTGGCCTCTTTTAATCAAAAGCTTATAATAAGTAACTCATCCCTATCTCATCACTCCATCCACTTGTTTTCCACCAGAAAGCGATGTCCACTGCACGCTGGTCTACATACACTCAACGTTCGCTTCACCTCATATCTAATCAGCTGATCACACAGCAGCAGCTCACTTCATTTAGGCATGCAGACGTGGTCAAAACAGCCTGCTGAGGTTCAAACTGAGCATCAGAAGGTTAAAGAAAGCTGATTTAGGTGACTGAACGTGGCATGGTTGTTGAGGCCTGAGTATTTCACAAACTGCTGATCTGCTGGGATTTCCCCACACGACTGTCTCTACAGTTAATATCCAGCGAGCAGCAGTTCTGTGGGCAAAAACGCCTGGTTGATGCCAGAGGTCAGACGAGATTGGGCGGACTGCTCCAAGCTGATAGCAAGGCAACAGGAATTCAGATAACCACTTGTTACGACCGAGATCTGAAGAAAAGCATCTCTGAATCACAAACCTTGGAGCAGATGGTGCTACAGCAGCAGAAGGTGCCACGCCTGATGGCTAAAAACAGGAACCTGAGGCCACAGTTCACACGGACTCACTAAAATTGGACAACATAAGATTGGAACAATATTGCTTGGTCTGATGAGTCTGGATTTTTGCTGCCATATTTCAGTGGTTGGGTCAGAATTTGGCGTAAACAACTTGAAGGCATGGATCCATGCCGTCTTGTATGAGGCTTCAGGCTGGTGGTGTAATGTGTGGGGGATATTTTCTTGACACACTTTGGGCTCCTGAGTACCAACTGAACATGATTTAACCTCCACAGCCTGCCTGGGTGTTGTAGCTGACAGTGTCCACACCTTTATGCCATCTTCTGATGGCTGCTTCCAGCAGGATAATGTGCCATAATCATCTCAAACTGGTTTCTTGAACATGACGATGAGTTCACTGCACTCGTATGCCTCCACAGTCAGCAGATCTGAATCCAGCAGAGACCTTTGGGATGCTCATCATGGATGTTCAGCCATCAAATCTGCAGCAACTGTGCGACGCCGTCGAGCCAACATGCACCAAAACCTCCAAAGGGACTCCGCCTTGGTTCCTGCTCTAACTTTGAAATTCACTGCAGGAGAGACTTTTTAATTGGAATTCAAAGGCACTGCTCGATATGATTGAAGCTAATTGGAGTCCTCCAAGTCTCTGCATGTAGGGAGGTTAAATAAAATATGCAAAATTATTCAGATGACCCACAGAGGATGCATTCATTAATGTATATGGAAACTGCAAGCAGGGAGCGTGAGCTTGCATTTGCTGAGCTTACAGTGGAGAGATAAGTGCTTATTGCTCTCATTACGCTGCCGTCATGATGTTCATTTCTTCATGCGGACACTGATGGGCGTCTTCACTGTGCTGAGTCAGTTTGGGGTCTTAATTGAGTTCTCTTTCAGGTTGTTTGGTTCATTTTATTTTACAGTTTTGTTCAGATAAGTGAACGGAGCTGAGAGCCCCGTCACGGTTCATATGCAGGTGTTTGATCAGACGTACAGTTAAATAGACACATTATGCTGATCTGCAGCGCCTCCATAAAACCTATCAACATCCATTAACTGGATTTAGCAAAAAAAAATGTCTATTTATGATGGAATTCATTCACATGGTAGGCAGTTTTAAAGAACTGGATGTGCATGTATTTTTCATTTGTTTTAGTGCAATGAGCATCATTCCCAGTCAGCGGCATCCCAAAAACATCTCTCCACTGATGTAATTTAACAGATTAGCAGTTTGTTTAAGATGCTTCCTCAGTACATCATTTGTAATGGTTCATACAAGAGGTCATATCAAAAAGTATCAGCTGTGCCGATAAAAACAGAGTTAAAATTTAGCTTATTTTGTCCCTTAAACGTAGCCTCTTGTGCCACTTCCAGGGTTCCTACAAGGATTGAGCAACTCCTTGGAAGTCCATCAAGCACCATCTGTAATGCATGCTGGATCTCCTCCACTGCGTCACAATGTTAACTTTTCAACACGAATTTCATAAAGAGAAGAAATCTCAAGGAGCCAAAACTGATGAGGGAGGACTGCTGGCATGGCCAAAAAAAATTACAGCCTTTTTAATGCGCTGTGCCGGCGTGCAATGGCACACAGCACAGGTTGTGATCCGAGCCTACCGACCTGTCTCACAAGAACCTGTCACAGAACTCCACATCGACTGTTTGACCCTGAGGGATGAATTCATGCAGCACAACTGCAATAATGTCAGGAAAAACCCATCAAAACATACTGAATTAACAGCAATGTTTTTCACATCAGGTCACTCAGCAAACTTTAAACTGCTCGGTCATATTTTCTATTTACAACACCGATGATGTTTTACCCTTTTATTGCTTCAGTAAATGAAATCATGGTCAGTAGAATTTGGCTTTTTTTAACAAGAATTTGCAACAAAAAAGCTTCTTTCACATCAAACTGAAAACAGAGTTTTACAAACTAATGTCGATTAATTCAAAATATAAAGTGTAAAATAAATGTTTCCATTAATTTTCCTCCGTTTAAAGGGACTGACCCAATCCAACAGAGATCCAGCTGGTTGAGTCCAGCACTGTCACAGTTCACAGAGATCACCTGACTGCAGCTGATGATTGAAAAGTAGAAGTCAGGAGATGCTACAAAAACATTTCCACCTGACTGGACATCCCACGGAGTTCAGTCAGATCCATCATTAAGACATGGAAGGAGTAGGACACATGTCTAAATCTGCCTAGAGCTGGACGTCCTCACAAACTGAGTGACCGGGCAAGAAGAAGACTGCTGAGGGAGGACACCGCTCTGAAGGAGCTTCAGTGGCTCAGATGGAGAGACTGTACATAGAAATCTCTGCTGCCACATTTCAATGATGAGTCAAAATTTGGTATAATAACATTAAAGCAGGGATCCATTTAACTGATTATTTTTATTTTGTTCCCCACAAGCATTGTTATTAAAATCAGCTTTCCTTTATTTTAAATCCCACATAATAAAATGGTCCGTCATTTGCTAGAAATGTATCATATAAATCAATATTTTTTTCCCGAATCATCTTCTCTTATAGGTTTCATGCAGTTAGTCAACACCTTTAGCAGCACAGGTGTGACTTTTGTTCAGATGTTGCTCTATTATCTCCAAATCGATGCAGCTTTTTCAGCCCATCATCATGAACGCATTAATTGCTCGTAAACAACACGCGTGGTCTCCCGTCCGTCCCGCCCGGCTTCTTCATTTGCATTTCAATCTCTCCGCCTGCGATCCCCGTGTTTACCCGTCTCTACCTCCTCTCCAGCTACCCACTTCCTTCTCTCTGCTCATTTGTCTGCTGACGAGGAGGATCGAGCTTTGATATCCGAGGAGACTCGAGACCTCTAACCTCAGCTGATAGATGTAGGAGATGGCAGAGAGGGGCAGGTGGAGAGCGGAGGCGATGAAGGTGATGACAGAACTATCAGAGAGAGGTGATTTAAAAGAAAAACGAGAGTTAAATAGCTGCTCGGTCGTATGAGGCTCACTGTGAATCATGACTGATATGTAATTTCCCCCCGTGGGATTAATGAAGCGTTCTGATTCTGATTCCCATGAAGCAACTGATACTGAAGCACAATGTAAACCCTACTGGGGACACCGAGAATTGATCACGGCTAGAACTCGTAATAATTCAGGTTTCGTTTGGTCCCGCTCTCTGAAAGGAAACATTTTCGTAAAGATGTGACATATTTCAAATTTAGGTTCCGATCCCAGGGTTTGCACTCTGACTCTGCCGCACTGAATCTGTGTCTGCAGGATCCCACAGATCTGAAGAGGTGCGCGTTGCTGGACAAATGTTTGCTATTTCCACCTCTCTGTCTCTGGGGTGTGTTGCTGTGACTTTGATTGGTGTGAAAAGGCTGTCCTGAAAATTTCAGGATGAAATCAAAAATGTTAAATAAAAAAGCTTGAGCAAAATGGTAAATGTTCTGGCGCTTATACTGTATATCGCTTTTTCACTGTAGCTGAGCACTCAAAGCACTTTTTACTACCTCATTCACCCATTCATACAGCGCTTTATTCTATGCATTTAAACGCATTTAGCTATCGCTACCACATTCACACTCTGATGGATGCATCAGGAGACTGGAGAAGCCGGGGACCAAACCAGCAACTCTTCTTTTGGAAGACGACCCGCTCGACCTCCTAAACCACAGCCGCCCACAAAATGATGTTTATTTCAGCATGTTGTCCGGAGACGGAGGCACTGACAAAAAGACAGGAGGTGGAGCTGGAGGTGGCAGAGCTGAAGATGTTGAGATGTTCACTGGGAGTGACCAGGATGGACAGGATTAGAAATGAGTCCATCAGAGGGACAGCTCAGGCTGAGATGGTTTGGACATGTCCAGAGGAGGGACAGTGGACATATTGGACAAAGGATGTTGAAGATGGAGCTGCCAGGCAGGAGGAGAAGAGGAAGAGCACAGAGAAGGTTGATGGATGTAGTGAAGGAGGACATGCAGAGGGTTGGTGTGAGGGAAGAGGATGCAGGGATAGGGTGAGATGGAGGCAGATGGTCTGCTGTGGCGACCCCTAACAGGAGCAGCTGAAAGAAGAAGAAGAAGAAGAAGTCCAGATACGATCATTTCTGGCTCCAAAACACCAGCATTACTCATATCACACACTTTGAAGCTTCACTCCCACAAACATAAATCTGATTATGAAACATCACAATGTGAAAACTCATAATTTGTTTTAGCATGGCCTCGTGAGCAGTTTGTATGAAATGTTACAGTTATAACCCAATTATGACTCCTTTCAGAATCAGTCAGTCAGAATCAGAATACTTCATGAATCCCAGGGATGAAATTTCAAATAATTATGGAGCGGTTGCAATAAAGACACAAAATGTGATGAACTGTTATCGAAACAGAAGGAAAATTCACACGACATGTCACGAGGTGTTTACAACTTGCACAAGGCGAGGTGTCATACCTGCCTCACAACTGCTTTGTGAACATCTGTGAAATATTCAGTCCCATGTGTTTACAAAAGATTAGTATGAATTCACAACACTGACGAAACAATTACAAAAGTGTATGACACCGTTGTGACGTGAAGGTTTAAGAAATCGTAACCCTTTGGGTACGTTTTGGAATTTTCAAAACCTGCAGCTGTAACAATATGAAGTTTTTGCAAAGTCAGCAGATTCAAGTATTTATGACATGTTCGGGATTCAGCACAGACTGAATTCATACTCATTCATAATCACTTTCACACACGCAGGATCAGGCCTTCAGGCTTCAAAACGCGGAGACCACAAATTATTGGGTGACGTCACGCTGGTGACATCCATCACACCGACTGATGGACTGGTGAATCTGGTGAAGCTTTACCTTTGAGATGGAGCCATAGGACGGTGGACATCTTACATGTTGAATTATTTAATCTCACCACTAAATCAAGGAACCCATGTGTCCTGACAACCAGTCATCTGATCTCATTTAACACAGCAGGTGCTGCCAGTGCAGCATCAAGTCTGAGGATGTTCTTTAACCTGTCGACTGTGAGGAATGTTTCCAACACCTTGGTGCTTCTTAAGGCAGGGCTCCAGTATTTTAGTAAGGAGAGGACAGAGAATGATTTCTATGTTTTTGTCCCGTCTCTGGGACACGCAAAAGCGCCAAAAGTCCTGAGTTGGGTTGTTATTAATTTACTTTTGTATTTTACACTGCATGGTAAAAAATGAAGACGTCTAATATCCACAGACCTGACTTCAGGCGTCAAACCAAAAACCAACTACGAAACCTTAGGTCATTTCTGCGGCTCCATCAGATCTCATAACATGTGCCATAGTGGACAATTCTTCTTAAACCAGCCCCAACACAGGTCACCACACACACACACACACACACACACACACACACACACATGAATGGGAAAGTAGTAAAAGAGACAGATGTGTGATGGGAAAAGCAGGCTGGTGGAGACAGGGTGATGAGACGGGAAAAAATGTGAAAACTGAGGATGAATAAAACAATGCTCACACACACACACACACACACACACACACAGAGTGCTGTGGTTGCATGTTTTGGAAGATCCACCATCAGCAGTCTGTCAGCGTTTGCCTGTAAAGTGTAACTGATCTGACACCAGATCAGCCCTCAACGTTTGATGAACTGGACGACACACGCGCAGCTTTGTGTGTGTGTGTGTGTGAGATCAAGAGCGCGTCCTGCTTTATGTCACGCTGACGACCCACAGCTGGCAACACGCTGTGGAAACCTGCCTCACTGATTACGATGTGAAGGTTTGGACTGGTTTTAAAGTCTAAGTAAAGGCTCAGCTGGTCGCTGCAGAGGCAGGCTGTGGGGGACCTGATGGGAACAAAACAAGAACTTTCTCCACATCAACATTACCTGACAGCTGTGCTGCAGTTTCATCTTTTCAGGTATTTAAAAGATCAAATTTCAACAGTTCACGGTTTACAAGTCGCTCTTCAAAGTGTTTGTACCCTCAGCCACCAGGAAAGGCTGGAAACAACAGAGTGTATAACCTGACGGCTGGTTCTTTGACTCACGGTTGGTGCTTTCAGTAACCTCCATCTTTCTTCTTTCTTAGACACAGAGCTGAACTCACACACACACACACACAGGTTTTTGTGGACACTGGCTGCTTTTTTCTCTGTGCAGTCCTTTTACGTCACCATTTTCACTGGAGTGTTTTTGCTTTAAATCACTTAACACTGACCTATGAATGATTCGAGCGTAACACAAGGCATCAACCAGGGTCACATAAGACAATGCAGTAAGGATCTGTCATAGAATCAGCTACAGTTGAATCTATGAAAAAATGCTAAAGATAGCACAGTTTGACAGTCACAACACAGCATTTCTCCACCAACAAGTGAGTCCCAAAGACCTACCGGCTGAAAACGAGCAGTGTGCTGTGTGTCCTTGAAAAAATGAAGGAAACTGGACGAGTGATGGACAAAAGATGAACAGTATCTGTAAGTCATGTCCTTCAGAAGCAGAGACAAAAATCAGCAAAGACCTGACAAAGGACCTGAGAGACGCAGCTAGACCTTCATTTGATCTGCATATTTTATCTCACACACACGCAGACAGTAGGACCAATACAGATGAAATGTCTGCTGAGAAGTTCGGAGAAGGTCTGAAGGAGTTGCAATGGCATCTTTTTGGATCTATAGAAGGCTTAGGGGGAACTGTGGGAGAAGTGAAGAAGAGAGTCCAGGTAGGGGTGATTTGTGACAGAAGGATAGGAGCAAGGAAAGGGAAGGTCTACAGACCTGACAAAAAGACAGGAGGTGGAGCTGGAGGTGGCAGAGCTGAAGATGTTGAGATGTTCACTGGGAGTGACCAGGATGGACAGGATTAGAAATGAGTCCATCAGAGGGACAGCTCAGGCCGAGATGGTTTGGACATGTTGAGAGGAGGGATAGTGGACATATTGGACAAAGGATGTTGAAGATGGAGCTGCCAGGCAGGAGGAGAAGAGGAAGACCACAGAGAAGGTTGATGGATGTAGTGAAGGAGGACATGCAGAGGGTTGGTGTGAGGGAAGAGGATGCAGGGATAGGGTGAGATGGAGGCAGATGATCTGCTGTGGCGCCCCCTAACAGGAGCAGCTGGAAGAAGAAGATCAGGAATTAAAAACTTAAATGAGAGACTGTAAACATGTTTGTTTCTGCTGTAAAGTTTTACATTTTAACACTGGAGTCTGTGGGGACTGACACGCTGAAGGAGCCAGCCTCTAGTGGCCATTAGAAGAATTGCAGGTTTGGGCAGTTTTTCACGTTGGCTTTGGGACATTACTGCTTAACGCTGCCCACCAGGGGGAGACGTCAAGGTGAGTGTAATGTAATCGACTGACTCCTGCTCATCCACCCACTCACACACCCACATTTATTCTCCCACTCTGAGCCTTCACCCTCCTCTTGTAATTTATGCTATACTGGCCAGATTGGCATTTGATAATAAATGG
>VUQH01029985.1:15770-32054 GCA_015106775.1 Etroplus canarensis | reverse complement strand
GTTGATAAAACACTGTGGGCCAACCACCACCAACACCATCAGATGACACTGCACCCAAATCATCACAAACTGTGTAAAATTCCACACTGCCCTTCAAACAGTTTGGATTCTGTCTCTCTCCACTCTTTTGCCAAATTCTTAGACCTTGATTATCCAAATGCTAAATTTATTTTCACCTGGAAATCAGTCCAGTTCTTTTCCTCCTTAGCCTAGGTAAAACACTTCTGACACCTCTAGTTCAGGAGTGGCTAGATATTAGGAATGTGACAGTTGTAGTTCCTTTCCTGAGGACATCTGTGCACACTGGCTCTTGATGCACTGACACCAGCCTCAGTCCACTCCTTGTGAAGCTCTCCAAAGCTCTTGAATTGAATTTTCCTGACAATCCTCTAAAGGCTACAGTCATCTCTGTTGCTTGTACACCTTTTCCTACCACACTTTTTTCCTTCCAGACAACTTTCCATTAATATTCTTCAATATAGCACACTGAACAGCCAGCATTTTCAGCAACGACCTTGTGTGCCTTAACCTCCTTGTGGTGAGTGTAGATGATCATTATCTGGACAACTGTGAAGTCGGCAATGTTCCCAGAGATTATGGTTGCATGTACTGAACTACACAGGAGATAAACATACGTATAAGTTTTATATGGTTTGAATTGCAATTTACTGAAATTTAAAAGTAAAAGTTCTAAAAATTTAAGATACTGCATTTCTCACTTTCAGAGATACAAGCCTGAAATTTTTCAATCTTCATGTAATGAATATATTAGACTATACAGAAGTTTATCTTGTTGAATGAAATTACAAAAAACTAAACTTTGATGAGGTTCTAATTTTTTTGGATGCTTAGTTTGTAGTAGTATGTTAGCTGATAAAACTAAGGATCTACTCACTAAACTTGAGCTGCAGCACTCCATGACTTAACATTAAAAAAGCTTTAACAAATCAGAAACTTAAAAACATGAATAATGCAGAATGATGGTGATATTGCACTACAATTCCAAAATATTTCACTTATGAGACATGTAATGTATTGCCAAGTCATCCAGCTCATGATCACTCACAATTCACAGGTTACTGTAATGTGTGAAGTACAGAAAAAGTGTGATACATTTTCTTGTTGTTGTTTTCCTATATTGCACAAACTAATGATAATTAAAACCCACTGAGAAGTCAAGGAGGTTCACAAACAGTCATATCCAGGACAACAGCCTTGGTTCTTGACTGGTCGTGACCTTGTTGAAGATGTTTTTAGGGTATAAATAAATCCACTGATGACACTTATGTATAGATGCCAGAGGGGCATGCACAAACACTGATTTTATGAACATTACAATCCAGGCCAATACTTTTAGGTGCAGCGATTCCTGAGAAAATAGAAAAGTACTCATGACATGCAAATAAGACCTTGACTTTGGCCACAATTTAGAGAAGATCCATTCGGTAATTGTTGTGTGCAAGTTTCCCTACAATCTGACCAATTTTCTAGGAGGAGTAGCGATTCTGTACCTGTTAAACAACAAATATAACCTTAACCTTGAGAATAATTTGGGTAAAAACTAAATTCTTTTCAGTTTGACAAAAATTATGCCCAATACTCAAGTAGCAGTAATTCTTGTGAATTGTGGATAGACTGTGAATGGACGGACAGACTCCCATGGCATTAGCACATTTGTTCCAAGGCTGAATGAGATAAGAAATGTATATCAATGGGGAAAAAATTAAATAAAAATTGAGGCTACAAAGCTGAGAACACATCCAAGCTGGATAATATCCATATACGTACATTTGTTCTGCTGTTTTCACATATGAAAATGTTCTAATGTAGCACATAATGGAACCTTTTCAACATTAGGCACATTGTCACTACTGGCTTTAGGTGAGGGTTGGTGCCTGGGAAAGGCAGGGAAATTTCCTGTGCTATTATCATGAAGTCTCAAATGGCTAAAAAGGCACACCCTTTGAAAACGGCTTTATTTTGATATTAGAAAACGTTATTAGAGTAACCTGCAAGCGAATCTGCACTAAAAATACCCAGAGTGAGGACACATGAGCCATGTGTCAGGTTGTCATCATTCAAATGTGCAGAAGTTCAAGACTTAAACAGTACAGATACTATATGTGCTGCATGTGTCACTCTGAACACCTGGTGCCAAATATACAAATGCACACAGAGCATGTTCTTTGGAAAAGAGCTGGGTGGTAAACAGAAAGCAATTCATTTACTGTGTTACTATAAGACATGGAAAGAAGAATTTGTTTTGCATAATTACAGGAACAACTGAGTAGTTGAACAAAGAGTGCTGCCACTGAAATCAAGTTTTCAAAACAGAAAAGTCAAAGACAGATGTAATACCACCACAGGCAGTATCTGTCAATGATCTCAAAGAAACAGAATGAAACAAATGAAACACAGCAATGACAGCTTATCAAGTGAAGTTGGTGCAACCTCATCCACCTCCACAAATTTAAATCACAGATTATCGTTCTCAATAAAGTGTTTGACAAAAGGAGCTTTGAGAATAGTTCCCCTTAAAAGAAAAAAAAAAGTTTAAATAAAAGTTGGAGCAGAGTGTCTGTGTGGGAATAATTAACAGCTCCAGACATTGTACACAAGGCTGAGATTATGCATGAATGTTAATTTCCACATCTGTTTGATATTTGAGGAAAGAGACAGGAACAGATGGATGGAAGAGGGATTTGTAGAAACCAACTTCAAACTGTGATGACCTGCACTCCTTGCCAATTTATTGAGGGCAATGTGTCCTCCACAGGGGTTCTTACAAGCTCTCCCAAGTTTATGCACCGTGTCACTTGGCAATAAGACTTGGGCCACATGGTTTTAAGTGGGAGCAGAAAATTAAGTCAACAGAGACATGAACTGTCATCAATATTGATAATAGTGTGCCTCATTTAAATGCAGGCAGAAAGCCGCATTTAGCAATGAGGTCAAGCGATGATCACGCCATAAATCGACAGAGTGGGCGAGTGTCTGCTTGTGTTTACTCTGAGAATTACAACAGCTTGTGTGGCCCGTCTTAGAAAGTATATGAGAACAATATACCTGATGGATTAGTCTCATACAGCACAATTTGGACTTTTTTTCCTGCCAGCAAAAACAGCAATTTGAACAGATTATGTTATAGCGGAACTGTTGATAAAGACAAATCAGTATGAAAAATCATTAAAATGTCAAAATCATTAGGGGAAGACAAAAGGCTAAAAGAACTTTGGTTGTGTACACGCTGAAAGCACCAGTAAAACAGCTGTTAAACACTAATCTCAACGTCAAAAGCTATCCAATTCACTTTCATCAGGAATATGCATAGCTACCCAAAAGGTAAGGAGCACATCCAGGGAACACCATTTTCTTGTGAGGAAGGAAAACAGATATCACTTATTGACAACCTACTCAGCTAAAAGAAGGCAGTCAACAGTGTGTGAAAACAAGACAACCATACTGAGTACAAGAGCTTATGCAAGACAAGTTATATGCACTGCATGGTTTGTGCATACTGACTTGTACTAAAGGTTGAGTGTCAGACTATTGAGGACCTCATTATCCTGAGCTGGTGTCAGAGACATTTTTCAAACTTTACTCCTAAAAAACAGTGTGAGAAAAATAAACACTGGCAAGTCTAAGGAGGAGGGGATCTGTTTTGAGGCTAAATAAAAAGAGAGTCAGGATTCCACAGAAAACTGACAGCCATTTCATTACAATGTCAGTAACCAGTACCCCTCACTGACACATGATTATAAACCATAACAGCCTCCTTTGGCTGCCAGGTGCTTTAGAACTGGTTAGTCAAAACTAGACTATCAAGGCTCTCTGACGTTTTCCTTTGGGCACACTGAGGAAGAACAGAGGTCTATTATGATGTTAAAAAATAATGAGCTGTCAACTTAAGAGAACCTGATCTTTCACCTTCTGATTTTCAGTGCAAAACACTGACAGGGTCAAACCATATGAATAAGTACTCCACTTGGTACACGTTCCTTTACTTTGTAGAGGGATTACAGAGTATCAAAACAAAGTGCAATAATGAATCCTGTTGCACAAAATGGAATTTCAGTTTTGCACTTGGCATTTAAATGCATTTTTTTTTTTCTTTACCATGTGTATTGTGCAAGTAAACACCTGACTTGACTTGTGCTGTGTAGCTGTGACTTTCATACTGGAATTAAAGGCACTAAATGCACCATCATATTTGTGAGATACTGCCTATCTGGCGCTTCCCTGTTTCTCCTCTTTTATTCCAAGGGCTCACTGTAGTGGATGAATCTGTATATGTGATTTGGCACAGATTTTTCACCAAGATGACACATTTGTCCAGGCTTGCTGACACTGGGGGTACACTGGTTTCAGATCTCTCAAGGCCGGGATTGTGTCTCCTCCCAGTTGTGAACCAGGGAACTTGTGTATGAGGCAAATGTGTAAAACACTATGCAAGACACTATATACTACCTACGTAAAAGCCATAATATCTAACATCATAATTTACTGCATCTGTGGGAGAGCTGGTTGGACAGTAAACTCTGATTTTATGCACAAAATGCAAGATACTTTGGGATTTGTAGCAAAAATCAGCTACCTAGTGTGTGGTGTTCTTAAAAACAAACCATCTATAGTGTTCAATCAGGGCTCATATCCCGGTAAAGACATATCCCAATACAGTGCATTTTCTGTAAATTTTATAAGTTAAATAGTTTATATCACGACCACATGGAAAGGACTATTTATTTTTCATATTTTAAATTATATACTAAAAAATTAATGGTACTCATTCATTTGTGATTTTAGAAAGTCTGGGAAAAATGTTTAATTACGAATACAAAATTCTAAAGCCTTAATGGAAAAAATATATAACACTTTTCAAAAACAAATGAATAAAGACCAAACAAATACTGCTATATACACTACCAAATGTAAACATTGTACTTTCAACTTGTAACTGTAGCAATATCATGCTGGCAAAATAATTAGATGTAACAAAAACAAAAAACACTCCAAGTTTGAATTATAGAGTTACATGAAAATAACTACAAAGAGATAAAGAACCCTTCAAACACCAAACATAAACATGGAACTTTCCGAGCATAAACACAGCGGCAAATGAAGCCATGCTGGCATTTACGTTTGTGTCTGCATCCATGTAGTGCTGTGTAAGAAACAATTTTGCTGCATAGTGTATTTTGCAACACCACAAAATATTCTACAGGTTTGAAGCACTGAAAACAGTGGCACAGCAGGGTGTACATCAACTCTGAGTACTTAATTTGACAGGTAATAAAATAAAAAGTTAAAGTTAGACATGGGGGGCTATGCAGCACCACCAACAACCCCACATGGTAAAACAGGCAGCCTTTAATTGATCACTGCTGATGAACCTCACCAAGCCAATATTTCTATATCCATAATCCACAAATGGTCATTAAATCATTTAACATTTTTTTCATTATAATAAAAATGATGAACAATCTCATAAATACACAATAATCCTTTATTAAATTCCAAACTCTAAAACCCAACAAAAAAAGTTTTCCCCACATCATTTCCTGCTTGGTCTCTCCTGGAATGTTTACAATTTGCTCAGATCCCCAGTCAGTTTTGCTCCATCTCTGGCCTTTTTAACACCAATGGACACAGCAAAAACACATTGCGGGGAAATGTGTCAACAAATTAGCTGCCCTCTGGAACTCTGAACTCTCTTAATTTAACCTATCACAAAGTCTAATCAGTTAATGACTTTCTGTGCAGTCTGAGGAGGGAGGGATGGCTGATGAGCTGACAGCTGTCCATGGGATACAGGCCAGCATTCTATCCCATACTTGGTCTTGGTGTTCTAGGGTTTGATAGGAGGGCTTGGATCATTTTAGCTTTTAATGAACTGGACTTGTTATGCCATCTGGGAGACACTGGCGGTTGGGCCTCTTTGTAGGAGTTGAGTTTTTGGGATGTTGGGGCACTCCGCTGATAATCTGGCACTGATTTGGATTAGCCAACAGCACTGTGTCTGGATTGATGAAATGTATCCACACAATTCAGGCATTTTACTGGTATGAATAAACAAGACTGAAACAATAAAATATCCTGACCTTTATCGGTTGGCATGAATGAAGCCATGCAGTCATTTAAATTCATACATAAACTCCTGCAAGTAAATTTTTATGTTCCACAATTCCCACTTGGCCAGGGATAACAGTTCCATAAAAAGTCATACTTGAAAATCTAAATTTCAATTTCATCCTCAATCAGCTGCATTGCTCTGTATGCACCTGTCAGCTCCTGGGACTTCCATTTTCTGCCAACACCTGCTGCACACAACTAAACAGCAGCGCATAATCCTGATGCAGAATCACTCTCTAATATTCCCAGACCCAACCCATGCTTCAGTGGTGGGGAGGCTAATCCACTCCTTTTTGATAGCCACAGAATTGAGTCTACCTCTCACCTCACACCTCTGTGCACTTGGATATCTCTGAGCCCCCTGGCTGTGATTTTTTTTTTTTTTTTGGAAGCCACACTATTCTCTCCTCTCACATACTTGCAGGAAACACTGGTCAGCATAATGAGCAAGCATATCCCTGGACTCCATGATAATTTCAGACACAATTAGCCACATTAGCCTCTGCTCTCAGCAGGCCATTACAAAATAGGCTATTATGCTGGGTGCTATAATAATACCAAGAATATGGCATGCACATAAGTCAAGTGCAGGGTATGTTTGAGAACATACTATTCAAGCTTTTCAGAGACAGCACAAATAAGGCACAAAAGTAAAAGAGGAAACTGACTCTTATTGCAGGGTATACAGTAAGAGTCATGATGTTACAGTATTCATGGAAAAAGGCATATGGTGAATTGAGGTGCTTTAAGATCATCATCAGTTTTCATTAGTGTCTCTGTGGCACCCCTTTATACCTCCATTAACCTGCTCCAACAGTGATTAATCTTCTCTGCTGAATTTTCTGTTTGTATAAATATTTTACAGACACATATCTATGAAATAAACATACACATAGACCACCTATTGAAGAATAAATGCTGTAGGAATTCCAATGAGAAACTATAACTGAGCTTTATAGCTTCGCAAAACTAACAAATATTTTGCCTCATGAATTTTTTTTTTTTTCCTCCCCCCCTTGTCTTGCTGTCAAAATAACCGCAGGGGAATTTTAATTTGACTGGAAGAAAAACAACACATGATATGAATGTTGTGTGGTGAGACAAACATTTCATTGTTGAGTCCTGAGCCACATTGTCCCTCCCTAAACTCCCTTTGGAAGATTCATCGGACCACCAATCTCACTGCAGTCCCATGACACGAATCACACAGCACATCACCATCTGCACGGAGTTGTTTTTCTCCAGCACTCACGCTCCTCTCCTGTATGACTTTTCATATAAGGTCAGAGCCGATGTTCAACAGATGATGTGAAAAACAAAATTTCCTAGAAGCTCACAGAAAAACATTTATGAATAATCTCAACAAATGTTTGCAGTGATTATTTCCTTTACCTGGCAGTTATTTCAACTCTGCCCCCAACCCTCCCAGACAGGAGAAACTTCGCTAATTAGATTTCCAATGGCTTGCCACGTAGACACTGTCACTGCAAATTGGAATTGGGATCAAGGAGCCTTGGACAATAATTGAAAGAACAACCCCCACAGGACACTTAAGTGGATTCTAGATTTTAGATGACTGCTGCAAATAGCAGATTCGTGATCTAGGTTGTAACCACACTAAAACATTTGTTGTAGTGTATTTACAACCTAGATCCAACTAAGAATTCTTCAAAAAGGACCTTTAAACATATTTCAAATATATATTTCAAATATATAAAAATATATATATATATATTTCAAATATATAAAAAAATCTTTTCTGATTTATAAGTCTACTTTCATTATTAAATCAGATGTTACCTGTCGCTGGCCACGCAGATGCTGTGTATAAACACTTGACACAGTTGAGACATCTAAACTGGGGTGCTGTATACAAACATGTCAGAAAAAGGAGCTGGGGATTTTGGTGCATTTCAAAAGGTCCTGCAGTGGCAGAAACATTTTAAAATGTCCATTAGCATCCCCGGTTGAAGAGGAGCGATGGCTGGCTTCTTGCATTTTTATCGGGACTAAAAAATTTTTTTTTTAAAAGAATCAATGGTCCCTATAGTCCTTTAGTTCTTGGATTAGCATGTCAACTGCCTGGTGTCAGTATAATGCAGTCTGATTCTCACAGTGTCTGCATTGTACTATGGCAGAGAGAGGGCAAGATGGCATCCAGGATGAGACATGTCTGTCAGGGGAGGTTGGGACCCTCCTTGCCATCAATGCCACTCAGCCTGCTCCCAGGGGAGTGTTGCTTTAACCTCAGTGCCCACTGAGTTCAGACAAGTGATGGGTTGTCCTGTCGCACAGGCCATCGATTGTCACCCCATGTCAGAAAACTCCATTCTCTTCTCATTGCAGAATCCCCACAGATTAGAGTGTGGTTCATGCTTGCGCTTAGATGGTAGATCTTTAGAGAGTTGATATCAAAGTAAATCCAGCTGATGGAGAGAGAAAAAAGTCTGGAAACTGTTTCAGTGATGAACTGATACAATATACACTGTCAGTTGTGAGCGAAAGGATGAGGATATTGGTATCTCACTGAGCAGGAAACAGTCAATAGGAATGGATGGATATTGTTGGTTAACACCAACTGCTTTGGGTATCACTCTTGGTGAAAAGTAGCATTGCCTCCAGTCAGGCTTGCTCTCAGGACTTCTTTCTACAGACAGCGAGCTGGCCAGACTTCACACAGTGGGCTCTATGCAGGACTCAGACAGTGAGACGGTTCTCTGATCGATCTGCAAAACCGCTGCAGGCAACATCCATCGTCTTCATGTCTATTTGCAATGGTGGAAAAAAAACCCAAAGGGCTATCAGTGGAAGAAGGATCAGGCTTGCACCAGTGAAATCCTCGTCAATCGTCTCCCTCCTGTTAATTATTTACATTCATCTTTAGAGAGGCCTTTAATTCCCCTAACATTCTGTGCTCCCTGTCAGCCAGGATCCACCCTCAATCTTCTGTGGTCCTTATGGCATTTAAATCGAGCCTTACCTCAGGGTCTCCTAATCAAATAGATCAGTTTAAAATATGCTGGCTGACACCCATGTTAACCCATCTCCCTCATCTCTCTTTCTTCTCTTCATATATAAAAATGAATGTTAACTACCCCCTTCTCCTTTCAATCTCTGTCATCAATAATTCAGAATGTTATTGAGAAACACTACCTGAACCCTGTATTGACAGAAATCCAAGCACCGTCATTCCCTCAAGGGCGTCATAATTGGATACCCCCCGAGGCTACTGATGCCAAATGCAGAGCCAAGGGGGGAAAGCAAGGTAATTATTATTGTTTTCTCCATTGTGTTTCCAATTTTACCTTTCCATTTCAGGGACTCCAATCTGACCTCACAGGTGATAGCCAACATATCAACTTGAGGACTATCCCTTGACTGTGTGCTTGAGTGTTTTAAACTTACAGAAGGGAACTGGGTCTCGGTGGTATTTTACGAACTGGCAAAGATAAGTAAATTACTTTATTCAAGTGTAAAAATAAAATCACAATCACATGTGATGTATCACTAAGCCCCAGTAAAAAAATAAGATAGGTTTTGTAGATTTAAACAAATCAAGGGTAACCAGGTGTTTAAATGACACCGTTTTAAATGTTAAATCCGTGTTCTTCTGTAAGCCGATTCAGCTGTGTGGACGTTAAGGAAACACAACACTCCTGTTCTGATGCTGTACCCTGTTGTCTGCTCTGGTACTAAAGCAATGAGGAAAGCGCTGATATAAAGGAGGAAAGAAGATATAATCTCCTGTCCCAGTGCACTTTACACGACATCACACCGCCCGTGCAAGGGCAACAAGGAGGCCCTACCTTGTAGAAGAGAGAAGAGGTAGCTTGGTATGTGAGACAACAAACCAGACAGGATACAAATATGCTACTAAAATGCTTTAATAAATGCTGGTGAGAAAGATGTCAGAGATAAAAGGTGTGTTGTTGCCAGGCGATGTGCATTCAGACCAAACTAAAGCAAAGCACGTGGTTAAAAGCTTTGCTGATGTTCATGGATCCCCTAAGGTGCAGAACCAAACTAATTTGAACAGGAATGTACAGAGCTGTGAGGTTTGTCTGCAGCCATTTTATCAGGTTTGGTTTGTGGGTTTGCCTACACATTTGTACATTTTAACAGGCTGAAATAAATATCAATTTACTCAAACTTTACTCAAACTTTTACATTTAATGCTTCCATCATGAAGATCTCAAGACAGCCTTTTTACACCAATCAAAGTCACAGCAGCATACATCAGTGATAGAGAGATTGAAATGGCAATCATTTGCCTAGCAACAATCACCTCTTCAAACTCTGGAAAATCTCTGGGGCACACACTTCATGTGGGCCTGTTAAGAAGAATTAAAATCCACTGAGAAGTCAAGGAGTCTCACAGTTTGTCATATCCAACACAATGGCTCCAGTTCTTGACTGGCCCTCACCTAGCTTAACACATTATCATAAATAAACATAATAAACTTAATTTATGTATAGATGGCAGAGAGTATTGCAATCCAGACCAATATTCTTAACAGCAATTCTTGTGGAAATGTTGAAATGGAAAAGAGTCTTTAAAAAACCTTGACTAGTTTGGGTGAAGACCCATTAGGTCATTATTTTGTGTACTCGAGTAGTAGTGATATCTGAATTGTGGATGAAGGAACAGCTCGCCATGGCATTGGGTGAATCAGTTGTTTGGCCCATTATTTAAAAATTCTAGAAAGCAAAAGGAAAACCTCTTAAATAAGCAGAACTTGGCCAAGCTGGCCAAATGGCTCTCTGTTGTCCAAAAGGCAAGACACAGAGTTATAAGCTCATTTTGGTTGTGATCCTGTTATCTGTGCTACAGCTTTTCTGCCAATATAAAAAACAACCACCAATGTGGAGTAAAAGTAGGTTTTTAAAACAGAGAGCAACAGCAGGAAAAAAATCTGCTCTGTCATCACATAAATAAGCAGAGTGGTGAGGAGTCACAATACAAGGAAGCTAAAATTATAAAAAGAACCCATGAGGTATGAGTGTAAAGAAAAATTATCAGTCCAAACTGACAAACGCAAAAAAAATTGGACAAGGCTGAGGTAATAAATTCTTCAAAAGTTTTCTTTACGTTTTCATGATTTGACAAGAATCAGTCAGTGGTAATGCAAAGCCTGATTGAGTTGAAACAGCAGAATTTTTTATTTTTTTATTGGCTGTTGCCGAGGATGCTTCAGCTAAGGACCACCACTGTAGAGGACTTCACGGTGGCTGTGTGTCCATTAACTTGGCGGCAGACAAAAAGAGAGCGAGAGTTCTCTATTAACACAGAGGTTCTTTGATCTCCATCTCCCCTGTGGTACCAATTAGTTTGCTGCACCGTTTGCATTTCAAACTCTTCGCACTTCCCGTTTTGAAAGACACCCCGCATGAATTATCAATCTACCAGAACGTTCCCTCTTGATAAAAAGTGAACTACGAGTGGCACATCTCTAAAAGTTTGGGTCATTCAAATGAAGGGGCTCTGCAAAAACCAGAGGCATAAGACATCAGTCACCTGTTTTCCCAAAATGATCAACGGTGTTTTCACTTTGTGTGAAAATCTTTTCATTTCCTCGTCATGCAATGAGGGGAGTCCCTGCCCATTTTGGTTAGTCTTGACAAAGAAGAGGTCACAATTTCAACTGTGTCACAGCTGATATTTAGACTCAAAAGATAAAACAGAGGGAGGTAGAATTGTTGAGAACTGATCAAAGGAAGATAAATAGCTGTGACGATTCTTCCGCTGCCTTTATCCCTTGTTAGCGGAGGCAATCACACAACCGTCACCGAGAAGATCCATCGCTGTCACATTATCCCAACAAGATTATAGGAATTGGGGGGGGAGCTAGCAAGGGAATGTGTGGCAAAAGTACATTTTGTGAATTTCAGTTAAACCAGAACAAAAGCGGTGAGCCCCACTTTTATAAATGAATGATTTTTGCAATCTGACTGGTCGATGCTGATGAAGGGAAATATAAATCAAGGCTAAGAGTGAGGCTTCTTGGCGAGAGTGCCTCACAGAGATAATGGCATCATCATGCCTGTGTGGCTCGCTGTTCTTGGGAAGATTAAACACTTTATCATTGTCTTTGGGACAAACATTCTCCGTATGCAAGCATGCATCCAATTATTATATGCCTTTTCCACTCAAACCCGACATTCACGTGTCAGTTTCATCCCACACCAGAAGTAAAAGAAGAGATGAAAAGAGACAGCAGTCTTATCAGAACAGTGCTACCTTTCAGGGCAGTAGCCCACGGTGGCAGCTGACCTCACTTTTATTACCGCCGTCTCACACTGATGATATCATCTTAACACATACTGAAAGACCCAGAAGCATTCAAGCTCAGTTTATCTCATTTTATGGCTGCAAAAACTCTGTCTTGCCTAAGTCAGTGGCAATGGGCTAGGATACACCAAGGAGCGGTGTGGCTCCTTTCACCCCATCAAATGCTACAGTGCGTCATGGAACATGGGAGGAAGTTAGCAGGAGCTGGGACATCAGCTAGAGAAATGGAACATGAACAGTGACAGTAGAAAGACAAATCTCAGTGAGGAGGGGGTGGCGGCAGAGGAGGGGATGACAGTGTCACACAGCTCACTGATTTGGAATCAGATAGACAATCAATTCCACCACTCAGTTTCAGACTAGCAGCTCCTGCTTTAGTACCAAATTATTAACAGGGCCAAATTACTCTAATGATGAGTTACAGGAGTCAAATGAGACAAATATATAATTGGCATACTTGACATTATGCAGTTTAAAACTGACCGGTCTTGAGCTCCGCCCCTTACTGGGTGATTTCCTTAAATTTTCCATCGGGATTAATTAAGTACTTTGAGCATGTGCTACACGAGTTTCAGTCACATGTACATGGCAGAAGTGACGGGTGATTTCCAAGATTTCAGACTTTAAAAAAAAAAAAAGAGAGAAAATGAGCTACAACTGCTAAGTAGAGACAGAATTGTGATGTTATCTTCACAACTTTGCTGGGTTAAATTGTTCTTTCCAAGAATTACACTGTAAAAAGCTACAGCAGTTTTTAACATAAGACCCATCTAATGCACCCTTGCAGCTTAGATGGTCTCAGATGGCTACACAAAAACAAAGTAACATCCATGTTAATGACTGAGACCCTCTTCGTGAACAACCTTTGGATACTTTTCGGTAAGGATTAGTTTGCTGCACGATACATAATTTGGATGATTTACAAATCCACTAGATCTAGATCGAATTTCAAAGTCAAAAAATAAAAAAGAATTAATTGGTTGTCTGCAATCAACTTTTCACAATTCTCATGGCTCTCCTTTTTTATTAATAAAACTAGTTAGCAATCTGACAGAGCTGATCCGAGGCAGGATTGGAGCCATAAATCACCAGTGCCCACTGTCCTACTGGCAATGTGGCCTTTCTACCATCTTGGCAGCACTCTGCTGTGTACTGTAAGGCTGTTGGCTGCTTGCATTCCTGTATGTGTCTGAATTGTGTGTTAAAGCATGGCCTGGATCTCAGTTTAGATAATGCAGGCCTTCCAGCACTTAAGGGGGATAAGCGCTTATCTCTGTTTAAATACCCAACAGTCATTAGAGGCAGTGAGGCTCGCTTGGAAGTCCAACTAATTAGAGGTCCAATCATCATTCCCCCTAACAATAATGATCAATGCAATGGGCATTTTTATTTAGGATGACATTTCTGTACGTTGACATGATTAACTACTGAACTAAGCACTGTTCTTTATTGTAGCTTCAGGCTTTGATACAACATTATAGAATATTCAAATGAGACATTTTCCTAAAATGTCAGCTTTTCTGAATTACTTAAAATGCATAGACAATATGCTGCTTAATATCTGCAGCCTGGTGTGTAACTGTTTGAAAATCTATGTTACCTTGACAGGCAGATCTCTAAAGCTTTTCAAATCAAGAGTCCTTGTACAAAGCTCCATGCCACCTCACAAATAAAACAACAACACTTCATTGAGGTAGATCAAAGTAGTTCATGTAGCATTCATCTGTCGACTCCCTCACCATTCCTCAGCTGAAAAGTTCCACTCATCTGCATTTTTGGGTTTTAGAGACAAAAGAAAAACAGACACAAAGAGAATAAAACAAGTTGAGAATAGACTAAATCACACTGGGAGGGCGGTGTGAAAAAAGATGGACAGGAAGACATAAATTAAAAGAGTGAGAGAAAATAACAAAAAGCTTGTCTTTTGCCAGCAAACTTATCACAGAGTGTGATTCTGTTTTTCCCCACCTCCCCCTCTTCTTTCTTCATCCTTCCACTAGGTTTGACCAAGCAGCTACAATAATAGGAAAGCAGAGAGACAAACGGGGCCATCTATAAAGGGCCTAGATACTGGCGTGAGCATGCTGTTGAGCCTGGGTGGCGGTGTCATTAAGTCTGAGTGCGTGATAAATGCACTCTGCTTGTCGTATTTGAGATTCTCATTAGTCTGTGTTCAGGAGGAGACCTCGGGCCATTACTCTTGCGGCTGCCCTGACACGAGGCTCAATGTGTCTGTGTATGAGAGCAAAAAAAAAAAGTGTGTGCTTCGATAGGAATTCTGGAATACATAGAGGCATTTTAGATGATGCATGACACCCATTGGTAGCCATAGTCAAAGGTCCTCTGTTCTGGCTAGTCATGATGATTATATGACTTGGAAGTCTCTGTGCAGAGTACATAAATATCACATTCAGAAGTGATAATTAAGAAATGGTGGTTTTCCAGTCAAAAACATTGTATATATGAATTATGAAAGAGTGAATTGGCAACCACTGCTGTTTGGGAAGTATATGTTTGTATCATCATCATATGGGTTGACTCATTTAGAACTCATCCATTTTCATGTCTTGCAGTTTTACAAAGTGTCATTACATAAGTCAGAAAAACATATTCACAGAAGAAAAAACAAAAACAAACAAACAAAAAAAAAAACCACACGAGTAAAAATACCTCCTATGTTCCTCTGATGTTTTTACTAGATTTGGAGACACTGCCTGTTTTTTCCTGGTGTTTTATGAATACTTAAGAGAAAACAATTTACTTGCTATGTAGGGCCAAATGGTATAATGACCTGAACTTCTATGTAATTTTAAAGATTAGATTAACCATATCTTCCTTAAAGTCATGCCAGTATTTGCATGTCTTCTCTTATTCTCTCCATGCAACTCCACCACTGACATCCCTGTGGGAGCAAACTCAGCCCCTTTCACTCATAAGTTCTCCTGTAACATGGATAAGAGACACAGCATCAGTCCATCCACAGACCTCTCAAAAGTCCAAGCTATATATTAACCTCTTATAACTGCAAGTGTGGCAACAGTTGACAAAGTTTGTTAGCTTGTGGAAGCAACACACTATGAAAGCATCAACACCTGTTGCTGGGATTTCGTTGCTCATTTTACTGATGCTAGAAGCAACCAAGATGGAGGATTTAAAAAAAAAAAAAAAAAAAAACACACCGAGTAAAAATCTAGTGCTACTTAAAGTGTTAATTATAATATTATAATAAAATGTGTAAAACAGTCTCAGCAAGCTTCCTGAAAATGTTTATAGCGCCTGACTGGATAAGAGTTTTTAAATATGTCCTAAAAAATTAACTTTTTTGAAAGTATCTCACATGACATTTACCCAACTTCAAGAAACACTAAGGCTACGTTCCTACTGCAGGCAATTGCGATTTTTTTTTTTGCATGGTCATTCACATTATAATTTAAATGTGACCGCCATCAGACTCCAATGCGAACAGTCTCCGGCCCTGAAGCGACGCACACGTGTAGAACAAAGTGTGACATCACACGCAACACGCTGTGTTTATGGAAGTAAATATGGATACTGCACATGTCAGCATGCGAGCAAAACTTCACTTGCTTTCCAGTGACTAGCTCCATCAACACTGTCTGCTATGCTTGTTTTGTGCATTGTTTACATTTGATCTCGCCTCATCTCGCTTCCTCTGGTGCAGAATTATGACGTTTGTCTCACTTTGACAGAAAAGTAATTACATCAAATGCAACATCATTCAGACTAAGGACGCTTTGAAAACCATCAGATACGTATCGATTTAGGACCACATATGGAAGTGGCCTAAATCAGTTTAGAAGAGAAAAAAAAAAAAAAAAAAAAAAAAAAAAACACCTGGGGCTTTC
>VUQH01029985.1:2974-15750 GCA_015106775.1 Etroplus canarensis | reverse complement strand
AACAAAATCACACAAAAAAAAAAAAAATTCAAAACCAAAAAAAAAAAAAAAAATAAAAAAAAAAAAAAAAGAAAAAAAAAAAAAATTAAAAAAAAAAAAAAAAAAAAAAAAAAAAAAAAAATCAGACCTGGGCTGTTCAGACTGTCATGGACAAATCAGATATGGGTCACATATGGGCCCAAAAAAAACAAAAACACAGATTCGGGCCACTTTTTCCTGCAGTGGGAACGTAGCCCAAGATATCCATTGTCAGCTGCACAATGATGGAGCTCTTTGATAGCATTTTATGTTTGCTATAGTCTATGCATGAACATCACATTCGTACCCAGCTATAAGACAAA
Organism: Etroplus canarensis; assembly: GCA_015106775.1. Classification (NCBI taxonomy): domain Eukaryota; kingdom Metazoa; phylum Chordata; class Actinopteri; order Cichliformes; family Cichlidae; genus Etroplus; species Etroplus canarensis. The sequence goes on along the minus strand of VUQH01029985.1, from coordinate 15,409 downwards.
AACTAAACCTTTCAAGTCTGGCAGCATATTTGACAAGTAAATTTATTTACTTTAATTACCAGACTCATTAAGCTTTTTGTTTAAAGACTATGATCAACTACTTTTCCCATGAGTAATCATAAATCTAACAACCTTAAATGGTACTCGCATCAAAGTCATGCTTCCACCTTCTTTGCCAAATATTTATGCAGTTAGCCATTATTCATGTAGTTCTCCAGTGAACTCTGGCAGCCAAGAGGCTTATGATACAAAGCTTCTCCAGGAAAAACAAGGAAACATGCTGTGCAACATTAACACTGTATGACAACGTATTTTTAAGCTGCCTGTGTCTCAGATTAACATAATGGTTGCTTGGTATCTTTGTAAATATAAAGATGTGATAGCAAAAAGGGTATATGTACCTAGGAAACAATTTATTAGCTGGTGCTATGTGACAATGTTACAGCTGATTTTATTCAAGCCCCTTTTCAGCTGGGCGGGAAAAAAAGGAAGAGGTAGCCGCCACTCTAGCTCGACAGCCTGCCTTAGTGGCTGCTACAGCAGTCTGGACGTCTGGTCCAATCAATACGCAGAGACGAGCATCTGCCCGGGTCTCCTGTTACTGTACCTCTGTCTTCATAGCTGTCTCAGGCTGTTTCACAGACAGCCATGTGCTGCTGGCTCGGCAGTGGGACTTATCACAGAATAACGCAAGAAATGTGATGCCACGTAGGCCGGCCGCTGACACTTTAATTTGTCACTGGTGATAAGGTTTGTCAAACTATTCCTGGAGTTCATCAGCCACCTGGCCTTATTTGCTCACTCAGTAGATGACTTTTCAGCCCTCTTGAGAAATCCTATTCGACAATGACCTTGATGCTCAACTGCTGCATATTTTTCATTATGTACGAGCCTCTGTGGAGCGAGTGCCATGTTGTTCTTCAGTTGAAGACTATGTGCTGGGTACTGATGAAGCAGTATTAGAGTTATAAAAACCGATCCTCTTTCAATAATTGACACCATCGCTTGCTTCAAAAGAAACAAGCAATGGGATTGTTCAGAGAGCTGTAAAATCTAGCAGGATGAAAGCACAGAAAAACTTCGACTGATAGAGATTAGAACATCTGGGCAAAGTCTATATAGAGAAAATTTAAAGGTAAAGAGGAGAGTAGACTGCTGACTCTAGGAAAAACTCACTAAAATATTTACAGAAATCCTACAGCTCTAAAGTTTCTCAAAAATATGCATGAGCTAATTTAAATATAAGCATGCACAATATCCACAGGGACAGTGAGAGCTTGCAGGTTAGCACCAGGAAAATATATCTGCATTATTCCTGAAGCTTTAATGCGTACAACTTTACAATTTCACTACAATACAGGTTTACAAATGCTTAAGCCGCGACACAGTCGGCAACACCAGAGATTTAAATGCATGACCACAATGTATTTAGAGGTACTTGGATCTCAAGCTTTTATTGTCTATGCAGAGACACTTATCTGTACTGTATGTCCCCACAGCACATTAAGTTGTTACATATAGTTGAATAAGCGAAATGAAGAAACTGTGTTGCATTAGAGAAGTGCAACAGTTCCCTGAAATAATCTGATTAAGTATGGGGAAAAAGCCAGGGAGCGATGAGAAGTACCCTTTATGAACTCTGATGAGTGCATGAGGAACATTTGCCATTTATCTTCTTATGTTTGCTTACAAGTCTTTGACATAGATTCACAGTACACACCCAAACCTATAAACACTCTACAATGTGAAAACTTGGAAGGTTTTTTTCTTTGTACCCTGAATTTTCAAACGTTGGATGGCAGCCAGGCAGAAGTTTGCAAACAAAAATGCCTTTTAAGGTATTGCAAAAAAGATCAATATTTACTGTAAGAAGAAACAAATTAAGTTGGAAAGCTGTTGAAAAAAAGAATGCTGTAAATCTATACACCAGGCATAAATGCTTTTAGATCTGTAACTATGACCAGCTGGGGGTGTGGGTGTGAGTTGGGGATTAACCTCACTCAAATATAGCAAAGAATAATTTGGCTTACGGTAATTCATGAACATGAGTAGATGGGCATTAGCTGAACAGGTGAATGCAAAACAGTATTGTCCTAACATTTTTCACATCATCGTAGTTCTAACTTTTTAAAGCGATTAATAGTAAGCGGACACTAGTAGGATACATTAACTAACTTAACAGTTGTAATATAACATTTCCTGAAGCTTAGACCCACGTGGGGGTCAACTGATGCCCAGAGGCCACAGGGCTTGCAACACAGTCATGAAAACCATATTTATATTTTTTATATATATATAAAGCAGTAAACATGCTTGGCATCAAAAAAGTGCATTCTGAGATTATAGGACTCAGATCTAATATAAACTGTATATGAAGACAACTGTCCTATAGCTTAATTTTAAATTCCAATTTACTTCCTTCTGTCAGCTTAAACAAGTGTGTTATACTGCACTGCAACTGAAAACTAAAAACTTTTGATATACAAATGAGGAACTTCTCCAGCAAAGCAATGAGGCAGATTTCCTTTAATCTCTGATTTTATTTCCTTGCTTCTGTCCCAGTGATTTGGTACTACAGATCTGTTTTTTTTTTTTCTACACTTAAGCCCTCCGGCCATATGCTACTGCTGCCCAGACTCTGACACAAAAGGCTTTTAATCAGTCTTCTCAATGACGGAGCACATTCGGTCATCAAAAAGCAAGGCATTGAGGCTTGCTTCAGTGTCTCCTCCAAGTCTTTTAGCTGCAGGCAGGTCTGAGATTGCCATCTATTGCTGTTTTGCAAGGGGAAAAAAGTAGCTCTTCCTGATCTAGTTACACTAGCTGAGACCCTAATACTGTTCACAGCAATTCTCTGTGTTTTGATAAAGAACACAGACCAGTCAAACCCTGATGTCTATCATTCAACAAGCTGAACCAGAATGTTGGCCTCAAATGTGCACGCCTATTGCAGACAAACCCGGACACAAAACATGTAATGAGTGACTAAACCTGTAGCTTGCAGTCACCTGCAACTTTGTTAGATATACTCATTAAAATGCGCATTAACACAAATGTCATCAGCCAATCACATGGCAGCAACTCAATGTTTTAGGCATGCAGGCATGGTTAAGACGACCTGTTGAAGATCAAACCGAGCATTACAATCCAGAGAAATGCGATTCAAGTGACTTTGAACTGCTGATCTATTGGGATTTTCTAGCACAACTATATCCAGTGAGTGGCAGTTCCCTCAGTGAAAATGTATCATTAATGCCAGAGGTCAGTCTCCAGAGGAGACTGGTCAGACTGCTTTGAGCTGATAGGAAGGCAACAGAAACTCAAATAACCACTCTTCTGCATACCTTGGTTACGCAGAAGAGCATCTCTAAAAACACATGTTGAACCTTGAAGCAGATAGGCTTAAGCACCAGATGACCACACTAACCCTAACCACACCATGTGCTACTCTCGCCAGCCAAGAACAGAAAACTGAAGTTACAATTCTGACAGGCTCGCTAAAATTGGACCATAGAAGATTGGAAAAACATTGCCTGAGCTAACGAGTCACAATTTCTGCTGCAATATTTGGATGGCAGGGTCAGAATTTGGCGTAAACATCATGAAAGCATGGCTCCATCCTAGTAGTATCCACCGGTCAGTCTGGTGGCGTGAGGGATAATTTTTGGCACACTTTGCGCCCTTTGTTACCAATTGAGCAAAAACACCACAGCCTGCATATTGTTGCTGGCCACATCCATCCCTTTATGATCACAGTGTGACCATCTTCTGATGGCTGCTTTCAGCAGGACATTACACCATGTCACAAAGCTCAAATCACCTCAAACTGGTTTCTTGAACTTGACATTGCATTCACATGGCCTCCACAATCACTATATCTCAATCCAATAGAGCATCCTTGGGATGTGGTGGAACACAAGATTTGCATCATGGATGTGCAGTTGGTAAATCTGCAGCAACTGTGTGATGCTATCATTTCAATATGGACCAAAATCTCTGTTTAGTGTTTCCAGCACCAGGCAGGAGTTGAGGCATTTCTAAAGGCAAAACAGGGTCTGACCCAGTACTGGTAAGGTGTACCTAGTTAAGTGGCCAGCGAGCGTATGTACAGGGAGCTTCTGAACTACAAAGAGGTTTATGTTAAATGTAACCTTTCGCTATTTTGTTTATAATCCAAAGTTAACATGTTACAAGAAGAATATTCTAGTCCATCAATTTTGGCATAAAAATTTAGCAAACAAATCACTATTTCAATTTAGCAAACACGTTCACCGAGATAGGGTCTAGCTGACAAGTGCAAACAGCCAAAAGCTAAAAACTAGAGATCTCATTCCGTCTCAAGCAGCTCTTTAGAATTCCAGCCAACTGTCCAAACAGATCAATTTTAATGTGCACAGGAGTTATCTGAAGGGTGAAAGTGACATAATTTTAATGGGCAAATATATGAACTTTATTATAATTGAATTAATTTGGGTTTTGCCCTCAAAGTAAACATTATTCAATAGCATAGAGCATTACCATAAATTATGCCTAAATCCAGACCAACTCTAAAATAAGAGTCACTATTTTATAACCTTTGCTTGTTGTTTGAAAGAAAAAAAAAAAAATCAAACTGTTGACCCTTTGCTCATTTAAATTGTAATTATAAACAGCCTTGAGTCAAGCTTTGGAGGGCTTCCTGACTTTCACCTCAACGTCAAGTAATCCAACCCTCATTATCCAAATCTGCTTAATGTTTCCAACCTGAACACAGGAATGCAATTACTTAGAGAAGTGAGAACTGAGGGTGAAGTACAGCACACATCCACAGTGCTTGAATCTTGCTCTCGACACAGCTGTTTAGCCCAAGTGGTGTACAGCAGGGCTGCCGCCATGTTTGCTGATGTTGTAAAAGCAGTTATGCTCGTTCAGTGGGACTTCTTTCCCATTACAGGGATGATTTATTTAAACTCAGCTGCAGGTTTGTTTTTGCACTCTCCGTTCTGGAAGCTTTTTGTTCCAATATGGCAAATGTGAACACTAGCCCTGGTTATGGGGAGTGAGGCCAGCAGACTGTTTGTTCTGACACTGAAAGAGCCGTTATCACAAACAGAGAGTTGTTTTTCTCCTCGCAGCTTGCCAGCTGTACTTAAACATGGACATGCAAATGCATTTGTATGTGTTTGCGTAACAAACTGACAAATTGGCTCCAGTCCAGAATCTGAGTGTCTAATAGTGTGTGGACATCTCATAAAACACCAAACTGTGTGGGGTTTGTACGTTTTTTTTTTTTTGTTTTGTTTTTTTGGCTAAGCTGGCTAGTTAGGCTAGCCCCGAGAAATTGCATCACTTCTGTTTTCCCATCTGAGGCTAATTAGCCGTTAGTAAACATAAAAGTCAGCAAAAAGTTGCTTTGAAATCCAAATACTAGTTTAAGAGGTTTATTTCAGAGGGAAGTCAATTTGGTTTTCTCTGTAGTTATAAAGCTCATCAGATCATTGTTGTATAACAGATTAAATAGTGATCTTAGAAAGAAAAAAACATTAAATCGCTGCTTGAGGAAAATCATGAAAGGAGACTCAGCCATTTGAGATCCTGGCTCTACAGATGCCTGTTAGGAATGCAGGGAATACATCAGATCTGATCAATATCCCTTCTCAGGGCTCGCAAGTTCACTGAATATTAAACAACCGTGGGAAAGTTATCCTGTCACGTTTCAGGTGAAGAGTGCTAAAGCCAGCAATTACCCCATCCTCCTGCCCACACACTGAATGCAGGTTTTTAATAAAATGAAAATCTGAGCCATTAACAAACCCCTTTCATTTGGAAAACCTGTGTTTTTAATGGTTAACTCAATTTAGAGCTATACATGACTGGTAGATTGTTTTTCATTTACTAGTACTGTGTGTTTAGCCATCAACAGCAGCAGCAATAATGGCTCAGAATGTTAAACCACACTAATTATAGCAGGCTGATGTTTGCCTGGTGGTTTTTAATGCGCTAGCATCTGTGGTGTTTTATTGAGGCACCCAAAGGACATTGATACCTACTCCCAGAAGTTTTAGCTAAATGCTGAAAGCTGAGAATTTATGAGCAGAAGGTCCTCGAAGGAGCCTCAAAATTCCCAGTTTGGCTTCTGCTAAAAAGCCAACCTGACCAGCGATAATGTGGCAAGTAGAAATGTGTTGACCTTTTAGAATAATTATTTGGACAATGACAAATTTATGTAAATTCTATCACTGTATACCACCACAGTGGAGTTTAAATCTAACAATCAAGATGCGACTGAAGTGCAGACTTTCAGCTTTAATTCATTTTCAAAAGGCTCAAAAGTAATAGGAAAAACTCACCATTTTAAATATAAAACTCAGTTTTAATAACTGGATGAAAATTCTTTGCGGTCGATGACTGCCTTAACTTAACCCATGGACATCAAATGCTGTTACCTCTCAAGATGCTCTGCAGGCCTGCACTACAGCCACCTTCAGTTGCTGCTTGTTTGTGGGTCTTTCTGCCTGAAGTTTTGTCTTCAATAAGTAAAAAGCTGGTCTAAGCTGCTTGAGATCAGGTAACTGGCTTGGCCACTGAAGAATATCCCATTTCTTTGCTTTGTGAAACTCGGGTTGCTTTTGCAGTTCTTTTTTGCAACTATTATTCAGGTTCTGATCAGTTTTGCAGCGTATGGCTGAATCTGAGTAGAGAGTATAGCCCGGCACATTTGAGAATTCATCCTGCTACTTCTATGAGCAGTCATAAATTGGATAAACACTACTGACCTGGTTCCACTGGAAGCCAAACAGACCAGTGCCACAACACTGCCTCCACCATGTTGGAAAGATGACGTGGTATGCTTCAGATCTCTTCCCATCATTCTTGTACAAGTTCATCTTGGTTTAATGTATTTTTCCTCCCTCTTTCATTCACATGCTTGCCAGAACTGTGCAGGCTCTTTTGTTCTTGATTGTAAACAGTGGTTTCCACTTTGTCATAAACCTTTCAAATTTACATTCATGACGGCATCTCTGGATTGTAGAACTTGACAATGAGGTGATTACCTCTGCGAGAGTGTTCTTGACTTGGCTAGATGTTGCGAAGGGTTCTTCAAAACCAAGGAAATACTTTTGAGATCATCTACTTTAGTTGTCCTCCAGGTCTTCTGGTGTTGCTGAGCTGAATTTGTTTTTCCAGCCTAATGACAGCTTCCTTTCACTTGCACTGACATCTCTTTGAACCTCATATTTAGAATTTAGGTGAACAGCTGCCAAATACAAGCGCAACACTTTGACTCGACAAAAGATTTATTGCCTGCTTAATATGTTGTGAAAAAAATGAGGTAACAAGCCTCACTCGGCCATGAAACTGCTTCTAAGTCAATTCTCCCATTACTTTGGAGTCTCTAAAAACGGACGATTATGAATAATGCACGTTCGGCTTCTCCCTTGTATTCCCGATTAATCTGCATTGGTAATTTGGCAGAGGTTTTATGCCGGATGCCCTTCCTAATTAAACATTCCTGAGAAGGGCTAATGTCTCCACCTCGAATCAAACCAGGAGTTTTTCACTTGTAAGGAGGATGTGTAAACCAGTACACTATGGGGACACCGGTTCTAATTCCTAAATAGTTAATGCACTGGTAAATCCACTATGGTGGTATAAACAGGCAAAATTACACCAAAACAAATGTTTATGGATGTAACTGTATTGTTCGGAAGATGGTAAAAAGTTGTGAGGATGATGAGCATTTTTTCAGTTTGCATAACCAGAGCTACAGTAATGGAATTAATTTAATAGTTTAATTCAACATTTTTGGTGATAATAGTTATGCCAAAATTACAATTCAAAACACTAACAATTAAAAACAACAAAGAACTTCACAAAGCAGTGGATGAAGTCACAGTAGTCCTGTCCAGCTTTTATATAGAGTTGGCACATAGATTTGCCCATTTATCAACACTTTGGTCAATAGCTGTCATATTAAAGTGCTATTTATATAAACTGATGGCTATTTTTCCCCAGGTAGACATTTTAGGAGTTAAATGTAAGCCAAAGTCACCTAATGTGGCAAAATTGTCACTTTATAACTTTTAGTTACTTTTGAGCTTATAAACTATATTTTTTATCTGAGCAACACAAAGGTTACGGCAAACTGCCATTTATCATCCTGCTCTTGCCCCTTTACCTTTGTGCTCAAGGGTCAAGAGTTTTAAATATTATCAAGTTGGCTTCATTTTTAATTTTCCACAAAACGTAAGCAGAGATATTACTCTTCTGTATAGTCTCGTATAATTTAAGCTGAGAAGGGTGTACTTTAAAAAACCTTGCCCAATGCAGCTGCAAAGAAAATCCAACTGGGGAACAATTTTAACATCCCTTGGATACACCCTAATGAGCAATGCCAGTCCTGTCAGGCAAGCTATGATCTTACCAGAAGTCATGTTGCAATGAAAAACACCCATGGGGATTTTAGTCGAGTTGCACCAAAGCCTCATGGGTAAACATTGTTAAGACAGCAGCTCTGTAAATAGACCAGCCTGCTGACATGTACAACACATCGGCAATGGTATGCCTATAGTAGGCTGTTTGTTAGGGTTCCCAGAGTCCCACCGGCCTACCATTAGTCTGAGCTCTGTCTCTCTGTCAAAATCCCTGAGCATCCCTTTGCCTCTCTGAGCGGATCGGAGCGAAGAGCCTCTGACAGTTAGCGAGTGCCTCCACTGCACACATCATTGATACTAATGGGGGCAGAAGGCTGGGATAGTGTGGCATGTGGATCAGAGTTTGCTGGTGTGTGTCTGTGTGTGTGTGTGTGCGCGCGTGTGTGCACACGTGTACATATGGGGTAACCAAAGTCAGAATTACAAAGTGAAGCATGTGTGGCTGCTCTGTGGCATGGAGATCAATTCATGTCGTTGCAGCAAATGGCATGACAACCAGTCTCCTCCCCATCACCATCTGCCTCCTGTGTGCCAATTTGTCACAGCACATCCAAGTGTGGCCGTGCCTTCATTTAACATTGAACAAGAGCACGACTCGGGGATGAAGATGGGAGAAAGGGAACGAAGGCAAAAATTAGGGCACTGACGAAGACTCGAGCCCTCGAGACATGCAGTGAAAAGGGTCAACTGGAGTTTATCAGAGGTCAGAGACAAGATATATACACAGGGGGTATCCTGCTGACTCTTGTACAAACCACATTGTTCTACCCTGGGTTAAAATCTGCACCAGCACCTGTGTCACATGTCCCCCACCCCACCCCCAACCACGTGAGGTTTTTTCCCCCCGTTTTTTAAGGCAAAGGCAAAAACACATCCAAAAAATACACAATTTAATTTTAAAATAAATAAGAAGGAACGTGGGACAGATGCATTCACAGTGTGGCACTGATTTGGAGACACTTTTCCTTATTCGTTAGCTGAAAAGACAGGTGTTAAAACTAGGGTCACGCAGAGAGGTGATGGGGTGTAAAACCATGTTAATGTGTTATCAGAATGAATTGGGAAAAAACTAACAATGCCAAAATGTTAACCCATCTGTGGTTATCATTCATGTCCTGCAGGTTTGAGATTATAGCTCAGTGCCTCTCCTTGTAAACTTGCACAAATTAAGAGGGAGGGCAGGATTTTCCTGGAGCTTTCCGTTGTTTGGTTTCGAATACTAAGAGTCTTTTTGTTTTTTCCTGCAAACCATGTGGGCCATGAACAAAATGTTCATACATCTAAACTATGCATCAAACTATGCTTTGCTTACAGAAGCAAGGACACAGTGCCTGCATTGTCGAATGAGTAGGTGACAAGATATGAAAGCAATGCCAGTCACTCTTTCTGCCTCTGTCTCTCTCTCTCTCTCACATTTTTGGCACGATAATACCTCTATTCAACTGAGTGGTCTGATCATGTTTCACGCCTTTGCACCCGCTCTGACTGCTGTTCTGTCCCATTTCACCCCCTTTGATAGGTCTTTGTGTCATTAATAATGACAGGCAGAAAATGGCTGTCCACATCGGGGCCCCTCATGCCACCATGATGCCAGTGATCCAGTTTAACACCAAAAACCTAATTCCTATATACTGAACTTTCTAACCAGGGTATCATGTATTGTTTCCCTGCTGTCACCACAGCGCAATGCAAGAGCGGTGGGCTCCTATTAACTCTGAGTGACACACAATACCCTACAATGGTCCCGTGTTGCACATATGCAGAGCCAGCCAAAAAGGGGATCACACAGCAGAGGCGCTTTGAAAGGTGGCATGAATAAAGAGATCAAGAGTCCAACGTGAGCATGCATAGTGTCAGATCATCGTAAATAACGGCTCATGGGGACAAAGCCCCTTCCAACCACAGGAAAACAATGTGTTTGAGTTACAAACGATTTTTGTGTGTGTGTGTGTGTGTGTGTGTGTGTGTGTGTGTGTGTGTGTGTGTCAGAGCTTTGCCTGAAAGCCCTCGAGTGTCTTTTTGATTTTGGAAAAACACAAAACAAAATCATGACCTGCACTGCCTCATACAATCAGGCTCTTCACTGGCAAATGTGTTTCCCTTATTAATCTGGCCAATCTGAGCCTCACAGGGTATGAACTTTAAGCACACAAATATGCCATCATTTCCCACATTCATCAGAAAAGACACAAAACTGTGGAATTATGGCTCTTAAAGACTACAAGACAGACAGAAGTTTCAGAAGCATACAAGTGTGGTTATTGTAAATCTGATTTGTTATTCTTCTCTACATAAACCATCTACTACACATCTGACTGCAGCAGTTATCCCTGTTTTCCTCCCTTAAAAGATGTTTTTCAAGGGAAGTTTTTCCTTGCTTTGATAATGCATCTAAGGGCAGAGGATCTACAGATTGCAAAGGCCTTTGAGATAAATTTGTGATTGGCGATATTAAACTGTAATAAAAATTTTAGCATACAAATCAAATTCTTAATTTGAATCCGATGGCAGGTGTTGGGGCTGTTTGCTTATTGTGCCATCAAGTTGCCACTCTCAATCAATCAAGGTATGTTTGGGTGATCCTGATGAAACATTTGACAGTTGCTTATTAAATCATAAATATTAAATGAAGAGAAATGCAAAGAAGTGAAATCAGGTGTCCAAGTGCTTTAAATCAGCTAATGTGGTGTGCTTTTTGATTGTGTGCATGTATGTGTATATTTTTTGTTTAGTTCAGGAAATATGGCAAACTGGATTTGGACTGTATGAAAGACATATGGCAATAATACAATACTGTGCAGAAGTCATGAGCCGCCCCATTTTCTTCATATTTTGCTAGGAAAATGTGAAAATGTGATTTACTGAAAAACGTGCAAACGTGAATGAAAATACAGTACATGAAGCAAAAACTAAGTTTGTACAATTCTAATGAGCTTGAAAGTCAATATTTGGCACAGCCATTTTCATTCAACACAGCCTGAACCACACTGCTTCAATAACAGGTCTGAGCTCTGGGAAGAACAACCCATGACTGATAGTGTTCTTCTATTCAGGTAGGCTTTTACTGCACTGACAGTGTGTTTGGAATCATAGCCATGCTGAAAAATGAAACCACTGCCAATCAGACACTTTCCAGAGGTTTGCGTCAGGAAGGCCATCAAGCGTAAAACCTGTCGCTGTGGGGACCCCTTGGGGGAAATACAAAGGAGCAGCTGAAGGTACATTGAATGGTGGTGCTTTTCTGCATTTGTAATTTCATCAATTTTGACAAAATCCCCAACACCAATGGCTGACATGCAGCTCCAAACCATGACAGAGCCTCCACCGCATTTTACAGGTTGAAAACGCTCAGATTTGTTTTCAATTTCTTAAAAAAAAAAAAATTGTTTTCAGATACTGTTAACAAGTCAGTTTTAACTGGTTTAAGAAGCAAAAAGGAAAAAAAAAATCCTCTAAAAATAGTCAGGTACAAGGACTGGACTGGAAATGAGTGAAAAAGCAGCCAATGTCCAAAGCACAACTTTGAAAGCCTTTCAGAAAGCCTAGAGAACTATTGCTTTAAAAATTACAAGAAAATTCGGCTTCATGGATGTAAAACACAAAGAAATGAAGGGTGGCTCTAGACTTCTGTACGGTACTGTATAGTTTTTAGATGTTATACCTCTTACAAATTATGAATGAATGTTCTTCATCTCCGTTACTTAACAGGTTTTCAAAAATTTAACAAACCAAATAAAGTGAAGTCAAAGCTGAAGATAGTTGAAACTGTTGGCAGAAATATAAATCATAACTGTACTTACAGACAGGTTTATCACGTTCCTCCAATATCTGCTCCTCCTTATTCTTTCAGGAAACGACCTCAGCCACTATGTACAGGAGGCAGGGTTTTAAAGATGAGGTGTTTGGTGGGTCTTCAAAAGGTTAAAAGCCTCTGAGGTCTTCCTTTTAAGCACTTCTGTCTTCAACAAACTTCCTGAGAGAAAAAAGAAAGAAAAAAAAAAAAAAAAAAACTAAAAAACAA
>VUQH01029974.1:15415-49078 GCA_015106775.1 Etroplus canarensis | reverse complement strand
AAGCAACAGGCGTACGATAGACAACAACAAATAAAACTTGCTTTTGAGTTTTCCAATCAGGGTGATCGAGGCTAAGAGTAAGGCTTTCAAACGAATTATAACTCTGTCTAGGAATTTGGTTGATCAGTAAACTACAGTTAAAGATTGCTGCCACTCCTCCTCCTTGGCCTGTGCTTCGAGGATTCTGACAGTTAGTATGACTTGGGGGGGGTTGATTCATTTAAACTGATGTATTCTTCCTGCTGTAACCAAGTTTCTGTGAGACAAAACAAATCAATGCGTTGATCAATAATTAAATCATTCACTAACAGGGACTTAGAATGGAGAGACCTAATGTTCAATAGTCCACATTTAATTGTTTTACTCTTTGGTGCAGATGGAATGGTTACATTTTTCTTTCTTTGGGAATTTTTACGATCAACTCATTTTTTTACTGAGTTTTGGTGGATTTCTTTTAGGTGGTCTGGGAACAGACACAGCCTCTATAGGGATGGGGTTTTGGGGGGGTGGCAGGAGGAGAGAAACTGCAGAGAGGCGTGTAAGAGTGGCGTGTAAGAGTGTCAGTGTGCTGTTATCACAAAGAAGTGTTTTAGCAAGGCATGACTTAACCTCCATACCTATTATGATATTAATGTGAATGGTATTTTTGTCGGTGAAAAGGACTGTAAATCCTTTCTTTTTTTTCTTTTTTCTTTTTTTTTTACACCTGTACTGTCTGGCAGCTTTAGCAAGCGGAATCATAATCTGAATGCTCTGTTGTGCCAAACACATTTGATTTGCCAAGAGGAGCTCAATAAAGTCTATAGGCTCCTCTTGTTGATACATTTCTTTTTTAATCTATTTATTTATTTTTCTTTTCTTTATTTATTTTTTATTATCTGAATTATTATTGATTGATGCCAGAGCTGACAGGTAGGGGAAAGAAAAAAGAAAAAGAAGAGAAGATAAGAACATAAGAACACCAACCTCTGCATCTGTAATAAATCATAGTTAACAAGCAAACAGCAACTGAACAAAAGCCAGACATATGATATAAAAACATACAATCGGTGTTATAAATGTGTGTGTGTGTGTTTGTCACAAAATATACTTAATACTGAGGGTGATATGCTGCTCCTGTGCTACCTAGGAGCAAACAACAGACAGAGACAGGTCCAGTAGACCCGAGCCATCCACAGCCCCCAAGGAAATCAGGGACCCGGGGACACATGTCCCAGTGGCAACCACGCACCTACCCCAATAGGGGGAAGAGGGAGGGCCTGGACAGAGTCCCCCACTGCCAAAGGACGGGAGCCCCAGAGGACCCGAGGCGCCAAGCAGCCGACCCCGCCGGAGAACAACCACCCCTGAGCAGGCCCGAGACGAGGCCCTAGAGCACAGGCAACAGAGAAGAGGGACCCCTGCTACCTGCGCCGAGGCAGGCCCAAGCCACCCAGGACTGCCAAGAAGGGTGGCCAGCATCCGCGCCCAGCCATCCAGCCACGTGGTCCAAAGACTCCAAGAACCCACGTCCCTGAGGAAAAAGCAGCGACGAGCGGGGAGGGGCCACCCCCTATCCACCAGGACCATGTCCCTAGAGAAAGGGGCCAGCAAATGCAAGATCCAGGCCCAGTCATATTCACACTCGCACACATACGCAAACATAGAAACACACACACACACACAATCATACATGTTCACTTACCCCCGATGTGCGGGAGATAGGATGCCCTCCAAGGCCCATCATGACCCGGGGATGCAGCCAACCTGGCCCCCAACCCTAGCCCAGCCCCCTCACCCCGGGAAACCGGGGCATAGAGAGGCCCAACCTACCCCCCCAGCCCTCTAGCTGTGTTGTGGGTACTGTGGGATGTACATGTTGGTTGTTGTTTGTGTGTGTGTGTGTCTGCGTGTGTGTGTGTGTGTGTGTGTGTGTGTGTGTGTGTGTGTGTGTTTGTTATATACTGTAATGCTTACATCCATATCACCTGTTACTATTGAAGTATCTCTATGCATTTCTAGGTTTAACCAAGCGAGAAGGGCAGTTGACTCCCAGTCAGAAATACCTTGCTATCAGGTATGTGACTCAGGTATGTTTTTGATGCTGCAGATAATGAGTTGACTCAATCAAGTGGAATTCAAAAGCTGGCGTGTTTTTAAATTGGTGTTCAATCTGAGGAATGATGCTCTTTCCTTTAATAAAGGCATTATTGCTTTCTGCATAGGAAATTACCACACAGCCCCCCTTTCAGTCTCTCTCTGGTGCTGCCAAGCAGTTGTTAGGCACTCTGTATCTAGGAAACAACACATTGACTGCTCTCTGGTGACTTGTATTGTGGGAATGCCCATCCCATCTATCCTGCTTTTTGACTGCATTTTTCCCCCTAGTCATTCTTATTGGACATGGCATTGCATTTGAACTGCAGCAAAAAATTTGAAAGTTGGGCCTAGCTAGAGAAATCATACTTTTAATAAGAGATAGTTTAAATGTTAGAATGAGAGACTAATCAATAAAAAGAACCATATTAAGTTTATTTGTATAGCACCTGTCAAAGTTTGTGCTTGGAAACTGCTCCATAGGTGCAAAATGAAATGTAAAAATGATTAAAAAACATGTGTTACATGTATGTTTTACATATGCACCAATCTAGACAGGCACACATGCAGGTACTTTGTTCAAACCAAATGAGGTTATAAAAAAGAATTTGTGAACATTTTGACGTAATTGGTGGAATGACTGCTTAACACAGCCATGAAATAATTTTCAGGCACAAAGACTCTCTAGTCTTGGAAATACACTGGACACCTACGTAATGAAACACAGCAAGCACAATGATCCTGAACAGGCCTACTCATTTTAGCTTTAAGGCCCCAAATTTTGCAATCCTTCGCTGGGCTACTGTGAGTCAGCTACCTACTCTGAAATGGCTACTGGAAAGGACATCCTGTGTGTTCAAGCAGTTAGATTGTGCCTCACCTAGTAGAGGAAATTTAGCTAGGAAAAAGCAGGAGACAATGAAGCCCTCAGGGTCAGTCAAGTTCATCTGTCTTTTCCTGGACTGTTTAGTAGATTAAACCATACAGTTTTTCAGAGGATGGGGCAGTATTGCCCTAAGACACAATAGCTTGGATTTAATCTCTCACATATTTTTGGTCTGGTTTCTGCAATGCATGCATTATAATATAATGGTAGCACATGAAAATATTTTCTAATTTCCAATGCTTTTCTTCTTAAGGCATATGCCCAGCTTGCTGGAGTACCTGAGCTACAACTGTAACTTCATGGGCATCCTGGCAGGGCCAACGTGCTCCTACAATGACTACAAAGCCTTCATTGAAGGAACGTGCTACCAGCCGCGGCACCAGGAGAACGCCAACGGCAAGGAGAATGGAAAGTACAAACAGAGTGAACCCTCACCCAAGGTACAATGCACATTTGTGGCGATTCTGTATTGCTGTAAGAAGCCCCATTCAACTCTGTTTTCTTTCGTAGATTACCAAAGTTAAAAAAAGGAACTACGGTCGGCAGACAAACAAATACAAAGTTGCAGTTTTCTATCTGAAAAGAAATTTGCAAACCAGAATATTTGGAGCTGTTAAGGATGAAAAACTTTTTAAATATAAACTTTTTTAAACCAACAAAGAGACAACTTGATGGAAAATAAGTTATTTTGATATATAACAGTGGACAAATTTGATATAATAAAACTGCACACTTGGGTAATGTTGAAAGGCTCAGAATAGAGCCGTTCTAAGGACAATATAATATCTTGTATATATACATGTGTTTGGTTTCCTTCACCGAAACTGAAACATTACTGGGAATTATGATGCAAATGCAGAACCTCAAGGTTATTTATATATTCTTGATGCATAATACATTAATAATTTAAAAACACTCCAACATTTGAGTTTTGTGTTTATGTTCTAGAAGAAAGGTACAAAGTGAAACATGGATGTTACTAAATATAAAACATGAAAGGATGCTCAAGGACTTGAGTTACCCTCATAACAACTTAACTGGGTTTCTGAAGGAATAATTTCATCTCTCGCAATGTTTTTAACATTCATTTTTTAATATAATAGAGTGCATTGAGTTTTAATTGGATTGCTTCTTTGTATTATCTCCCACCTCTGCCCAGAATGATGTCATCTCCAAGCTGTGTACATGTGCCATCTCGCTGGCCATCTATCTGTCCCTCTACAAGCTGCTCCCAGTCGAGCACTCCATAGATGATGACTTTGTCAACTCCACACCCTTCCATCTCCAGGTTATCTACCTTTACCTGGCAATGCTGGCACTGAGGCCAAAGTACTATTTTGTCTGGACACTTGGTGAGTTTGGCGTGGCTTTATTGCGAGTGAATTACACATTTCCTATGTTATTCAGAAATTTTCATGTAGTGGTTTTACACATTTGCCTTGAAAGCAAAAGGGCCCTAGTTCAATTCCAGGTGAGGACACAAGCCCCTCCTACCATGGAGGGTTGCGTCAAGAAAGGCATTCGGCATAAAATACTTGCCAAATTACAGATGTTGCATGCAACAGAGCGGCTGAAGGCGTATTCGATGTTTGCAAATAAAAAAATAAATAAAATAATCAGTGCTTTCTGCATGACTATGTACCATTATTTTGGTCTTTAAATATGTAACATGCACTAAAGATGAAGAAGACCTGTAGAAGATGAGGAAGTTCTGGCATGCAAATCCGCCTATTTGATCTAATTTTAATTTGGCAACTATGAAAACAGTAACATAGTAATACAGTAAATGTTACTATGTTACGGTTCAATCCCAGTGCCACTGTGAGTGTTATAAACTCATTAAATTGATGCTAGCTCAGAGTATTAGACTATTTTCAAGTAATTTGAAATGCAACTTTAAAAAGCCTGTATTTAATGCCATTTCTTGAGGTAATACTGCCACCTAGTGGTGAATGAAAAGCTACAGCGCTTAATTCCTGACCAACAAATGCATCTGATGCTCCATCTGTTTCTGTCACTGCTCTACAAACTAAGTTACTACACTCAGAAACCCATGTTCCTCTCTCCTGCAGCTGATGCTATTAACAATGCTGCTGGATTTGGCTTCAATGGATACAACAAAGATGGCTCCCCACAGTGGGACCTGATATCAAATCTCAGAATTCTGGACATTGAGGTTTGGATCTTTTTCCTGATATTTTTTATATGCAGATATCCAGATTTTTATGTAAACCATGAAAGTATTTTCTTCTGGATCTGATTTCAGTTTGCCACCAGTTTCAAGATGTTCTTAGACAATTGGAATATTCAAACAGCTCTGTGGCTTAAAAGGTAAAAAGATGCAGGTTTTGATACTGTACTGTGCTTTATTTGTGTGAAACATCATCAGCATAAATGAATAATTCATATCTGCTTAATGTATGTCTAGAAATTTAACAGAAATTACAATCTGAAGCAATTACATTGATTGATTGAATCTTTATTTTGAACATGTTAAAATAATACAGAACAAAACAAAATTACATTTGATGCAATGAACTAACAGATCATTTTGTATAATTTTTGTAAGGGTTTTGTTTCTTTGTTTCAACTTGTTTGACCTGAACACTGTGTGTGCCATGTTTTCTACTCAGGGTGTGCTACGAGCGCTGTCCCATTAACCCCACTGCTGCCACCTTCCTGCTGTCAGCCATGTGGCATGGGGTGTATCCGGGCTATTACCTGACCTTCCTCACTGGCATCGTCATGACCATGGCTGCACGTGCAGTGAGTACACACACTGTTTCTTTGTAAACAGCAGATGTAGCTGGAGCTTTTGTCTAGCTCATGAAGATAAAATAGATACAAGTAATTTAGAGTTTGTATGTTACTGTCAGAAAACTTATGGTACTGTCTACTTTTACATTGAAATTTTGCCATAATAATTGATTCATCTTCCATTGTCATACTAGAGTATAAGAGCCCTTTAGATTTACCACAACTACTTGACATACCAGCAAACACACAACAAAATCACTTTATGGAGCATAAGTGGATAATAATGAAGTAGTGTACCACTTAAACCTCAACTTAAGTGTGAGGCCATTACCACTAATCTCTGCAAAGCCAGACATTTTCACTTTAGCTATGTCAAAGGAGGAGACAGGAGGCTATTTATGGAGAGACAGTGAAGTGATAGTACAGTAGAAATCCATTATATCTCTGGATAAAACGAATGAAACGCAAAAGTGAGCAGTGAATTGTAAGTTTCTGCAGAGATTTTATCCTTCTTTAGCTGAAGGAAGACATAGACCAGTGACCCATTTATGCCTTAAAGCTTCTGACCTTTGCCTCGCCACACGGAGATGTTTCAGAGATAGATTCTTCCCAAGATCTAAAGGGCAGAAAGAAACCGCAAAAAAAGAAAGATGGGCAGCTAATGAGCAGAACCAGACAGTGTGGAACTAGGTCAGTTAGCTCAATTCAAGTTTAGTGTATTGTACAGAAGAATGAGCGGAGTGTAATTCAAACTATGCAACTCCATTTACCTAAAATATATGTAGTCAAGTTGAATTTGTAAAACAAGTTAAAAAAAAATAACCTATCTTTCAGGTAAGGCACAACATCAGGCCGTACTTCCTGGTCTCTGACTCATACAAGTGCATCTATGATGTAATCACGTGGGCATGGACTCAGGTGGCCATTAGTTACACAGTGGTGCCATTTGTTCTACTTGCAGTGGGACCCTCACTCAAATTCTACAGGTATGTGCTTTATTTAAATTCATGTTGATTAAGTATTTCTATGAGCTGTTCATAAACTCACTGGAGTATAAGAGAGAATAGGTTAGCCTTTCTTTTTCTGCAGAATAAATTGTGTATAATGCCTTTTGTGTAAAATTATTGCAGTATTAAAAATGTAAATGAGGTCATTGCCCATAGTGTGGAAATTAACACATTTTTATTAGCCTGTCAGGCTGTAATGTTAACAAGACAGCTAAATGAATGAAGGATGAAGGGGATTGATGAGGAGGAAATAAAATGCTCAGCTGCTGCCATGGAATAATAAATCAGACATCAGCCTTGGCTGGCATTAAAGAGTCACTGCAGGTATTAGTTCATAAATCAAATTATTGGACAAATTCAAGTTCTGATCTGGTGTTAGAACGAGATGAAAAGTTAAGTTATATTTAATCAAAATTGGACCTGACTGTGCCTTAAAGAATCACCAAGTCAAAAAAAGGAGTAGAAGTCAATAAGACCATAAATATTTCATGCAGTTCATCTAATAATTGAGTTATTTCAGTCAGGCTCAAGTGATGTACTTAGATTTATTAGTCGTCTTCTTTCGGCTGCTCCCGTTAGGGGTCGCCACAGTGGATCATCTGCAGAGATTTATTAGATTCTTTAATATTCTGCACTTAAATTCATATGAAAAAGAAAGTTTCCACAAGAATCTTTGCATTCCTATGAAAAACTAATACAACCTTACTGATTCCATAGCAGTTAAGAGGGTAAGTAGCAGCCAGTTGCTGCTAATCAGATGACCTTGATTAATTAATCATCAGCCAGTGTGACCACCTCTAGATGTTTTGGCGGTTTGCTGCTACATCTCACACTCTACAGGCCTCAGTTATCATGATAAATGTTAAAGTTCATGACAGTGGAATTTTTAAGAAGACTGAAAAAGTATAGCTTGCTTAGTAGGGTTGCCAAAAGTAAACCTATTCTCTCTGAAAAGAACAAGCCAGGCTGGCTTAGGTTTGCAAAAAACAAACCACAAAACTTCTGAAACATGGCCTTTGGACAGATGAGACCAAAGTGGAGATGTTTGGCCATAATGCACAGCGCCACGTTTGGCAAAAACCAAACACAGTATATCAGCACAAACACCTCATGCCAACTTGTCAAACACAGTGGTGGAGGGATGATGATGTGGTCTTGTTTTTGTAGCCATAGGACCTAGTCACCTTACAGTCTTGAGTCGACCATGAACTCCTCTTTATAACAAAGTATTCAAGAGTCAAACATGAGGCCATTAGGCCAACAGCTAAAGCTTAGCTGAAATTAGGCCATGCTGCAAGACAGTGATCCTAAACACACCAGTGTTTCTAAAACAGAATGGCTGAAAAAGAAACAAATCAAGGTGGTGCAATGGCAGTCAAAATCCAGACCTCAGCTGAACTGAAATGCTGTAGCGGGACCTAAAGAGAACTGTGCAGGAACAGGCCTGCAAACCTCAATGAACTGAAGCCATGTTGTAAAGTGGAGTTGGCCAGAATTTCTCTACAAATTTATGAGACTGACAGCCATACAGAAAACAATTGCTATAAGTTATTGCTTCTTAAGGTGGTTCTACAAGCTAATTCGACTGCATTGAATCCTGTGAAAATGTCCTTTTTCACTTGATTGTATTTTCTTCTTTTATTCCCCAAATGCTTTTTATAATAAACTAGATTGAGATTATTCTCATTCATCTTTGCAGGTCTTGGTACTTCGGATTACACTTTTTGTGTCTGCTGGTAGTCCTGGCCCTCCCTGTCAAATCGAAACGCCGGCAGGTCAAAGAGCAGCAGGATGATCTACAGAAGGACAACCAGACAGATCACAACAGCACAGACAACAACTGCAACCAGAAAGACAAGGCCACATGAGGGATGAGATGGTGATGCACAGTCCCATCAGCAGCAGAAACACTGAGATGAACTATACACCACTGAGAACTGGAGTGTGTTGAGTCTGTTTACCTGACAAAGAACCAAATATCTCCTATCAGACAGAAAACACAAGTCTACGTCCTGGCAAACCTTACAGTAGCGAGGCTGACAGCAATCACATTTTTGACATGGATACGAGACCAAGGTGAAGAAATGGCCAAGGTATAAACTAATGACTGGTAGTGGTTACTTTACAATACATTAGTGAAAACGAAGACCTCCAAGCTGCCTTAAACCCTCTATGTACTCTGAAGGTAAAATGGCACGCTGCAGGAACTTAAATGCAGTTACATCGGTGTGGTTTCATGTTATATAAATAGAATTCAAATGCAGTATGTGGAGGGTTTTTGTCATTGTCTGGATACAAGCCTCTGTTAGGTGGCAAGAGAAAATGTGTACATGTAAAAGAAACATAACCTTTATCATCAGCTGCCATTTTCAAACAGGCCTTAGGATCCTCAAAATATTGTTTGATTTTTATGTCTTTTTTTTAAAAAAAGCCTCTATTCCAGAAGAATTCACATTGTGTGTTTTGTATTTAGATGTTTGTGACAACACTATTTGAAATCCATTCTGAATGCTCTTTTGTTTTCTGGGATGAATTGACTATGCCTGACAGAGAGTGTCGCAAAGTGGAATTCAGATCTCATTCGTCTCCAGCAGTGGAAAATCTAAAATAATTAATAACTGGACATCTTTTTATATTTTTCATATCTGCTGCTTTTTTGACAAACATGACTCATCAGATAAATGTGTATTTCAAAGGGAGTTTATTTACCTTCTTTTTGAATATTTTTCCCAAGCCGTGTTAGGGTTCAGTTCTGTTCATATTTTTCTCACAGCAGGTTTCCTCTGTGTTCAAATGTAAAACAAGCATCCAAAATGACTAGAAGTTCTAAATGATAACACTTGGTGAAAAACAGTGGATTTTTTAAAGTCTTTCTTAAGTATTTGTGCAGTAAATAACTGTTTTAAATCCTACAAATGCAACAGAGATCTAATTAGTTCAACACACTCTCAAAAGATTTTGTAGCAGTACTATTAAAGAAATAGATTTCAACTGATGCACAGTGCATAAAAGTACATAAGGAAATCAGATAAAGTTAAAAATGTATGTGACATTATAATATTGTACAATTTTCAAAGACATAACCCAGCTGTTGTGGTATATGGTCTTATTTCATATTGTGTGCACTTACTGTTAGACTAGGGAGATTTCAGGGTGCATTTACTGTATGGTGTTCCTGGTTCTTCATGTTGTTTTAGTCCATGGCTCACCTTAAGCCTTTTAGATTCTCCCAGTTGGACCTTAATTACTCCTTGCTCAAACGGCAACCCCTGTGATATTTTCTGGCATCAGTGGATGGAATTAGAAGAGAAAATATGGCGCAGAGAGAACATCTTGTATTGCGCCTTCCTGCTCTTTGAATAATACTGACACATAAATGTATCTTTTAGAGCAACATATAATCTTGGGATGTCAGGCCCATAACATTAATCTGAAGTTATGCATTTTTTTTCTAAAAAAGATTTGTCAGTAATTTAAGTTAAATTGGTGCATTTGTGTTTTATAAAGTAGTAACAAAGCAGCAGAGATGACCTTTGAAGTGTGGACCTTGTTTCATTTCTTTCCTGAGACTAAGATAACGCTTGTATTTTCCTGCCATAATTCTGTGTGTATGTGTGTGTTTGCGTTTGTGTGTGAGAGAGAGTGTGTACCAGTATTCATGTGATCCATTGATGTGAACTTGAGTTAAATATATTTGTAGCCTGGGCCCTGTGTAGGCGAGTGTGGCCCACCTAAGGGAAAGGGATGTCATTCTATAAAAGCATAGCGATTATTGCACTGCATGGCCACCCAAACCAGCAGATCAATGCAAACTGCTCCATATGTCCAAAGTGCCAAATCATGAATGGCGCATTTTGTTTTTCTCTGTGTATAAGTGTGCCTGTGTGTGTGTGCGTGTGCGCCTGTGTAACATATTGGTTATTTTTGTGTCAGAAGGAAATTTATTGAAAGATTTGTATAACAGTACATTAAAATTCTGATTTATGTGGGATAATAAAGAGAAATTATTTTTAAACTCTAAAATCTTATGTCATCATAAATGCTTTGATTTTGTCCTGTAAACTGGATGTTGGTATAAACACAGGGAAGAAGGAAAGATCCTCATGAATACAACATGTCCTTATATTATTATAGTGCAACAGCACGGCATTATAATACAGTAGTAACAGTATGGCTTCATGCCAAGATAGAGTATGACAGATGTGATTTTTGCTTTGAGAGTGCTGATGGAGAAGCATAAAGAAGGTCTGTAGTTGCATTGTGTCTTTGTGGATATAGACAAAGCATATGATAGGGTACCAAAAGAGAAACTGTGGTATTGTATGAGGAAGTCAGGAGTGGCAGAGAAGTATGTGAGGGTGGTGCAGGACATGTATGAGGACGGTGAGACAGTGGTGAGGTTTGTGGTAGGAGTGACAGATGGGTTCAAGGTGGCGGTGGGATTACATCAGGGATCAGCTCTGAGCCCCTTCTTGTTTGCAATGGTGATGGACAGGTTGACAGATGAGGTCAGACAGGAGTCTCCGTGAACTTTGCAGTGGTGAGAAGAGGAATGAAAGTTGGTGGAAACAAAACAGAATACATGTGTGTGAATGAGAGGTTGTGAAAATGGATGAGTGTCAGGGGTAATTTGTTACAGGATGGATAACAGCAAAAGTGAAGACAGTAGTGAGACCTGTTAAGATACATGGTTTGAGACTGTGACACTGACAAAAAGACAGGAGGCAGAGCTGTAGCTGGCAGAGTTGAAGATACTGAGATTTTCACTGGGAGTGACCAGGATGGACAAGATTATAAATCAGTACATCGGAGGGACAGCTCAGGTTTAGCAGTTTGGACATAAAGTCAGAGAGACAAGGTTGAGATGAATTGAACATGTGCCGAGGTGGGCTAGCGGATACACTGGACAAAGGATGTCAGGCAGGAGGAAAAGACAACCACAGAGACATGGATGTTGTATGCAGACAGGGTTGGTGTGACAGAAGGTGAAAGGAAAATGAATGTGAAAGGATGCAAAGGATAGGAAGAGATAGAGGACGATGATTTGCGGTGGTGAGAATATGTTAGAGTACTTAGTTGCTGGTGTAAACTGCTTTAAAATGAGTGCTGTCAAACACTAGAGGGCTTTTAACTGTCACAGGTGCACACAGTAACATTAGTGGCTTACTGGTAAACATGAACAGAACAAAACCATAACCATTTTTTGCATATTTTTTAAAAATATACTTGATTCCTGTATATATTTAAAACCACCAAAGCTTGGTTGGTTCACCCAAAGTCACAGGAGAAAGAAGGAGACACAGTCACAGTATTTACCCTGGTTTTGCACCTTTTTTGTGATAAAACTTCCATTATCACAGAGGTAGAGTTGAAAAAAATCAGTGCTGGAAGAAGTATCATGTAAATGTACAAGTCCAGTATAAACATAAAAATCACTTTAAACAGATGAATTAATATTTACAGTTGAGCTTTAAGCTCATTTTAAGTACTTGTTAAGTACAGTGTTGTTTCGATTTTTATAATTCAAATAGGTACAGCTACTGTTGTGAAATCAATGTAGTAGGGTTAAACACAGCATGTCCAACCAGAGACACTTGGTCCTCACAGTAGACCACATATAAAACGTCCAAATCCTGCCACATTAGATCCTTTTCTTGAATAAAATGGGGAGAGGTTCGTGTTTTTCTATTGGTTTTCTGAGCCACTCTTGCCACATGTTACCCCGCTGGTGGGAGAAGGTGGAGCTTTACTGACTTTATATCTGGCTGGGAGCAGGTTAACGCTGCTGTCAAACAGAAGTAAATACATTATGACTTAAAAAAAAAAGTAGCCGTTTCCACTGGATTCTCCGGACCCGAATCAAAGTACAGAACGACCCAGTACAGGTAAGACGACTTCAAAGTGTGAACTACTTTTTTCGCCCCTTTTAGAGGTGGTATAAAGTGTACGGACCTGTTGGAGAGCTAACGTTAGCCTGCTAGCCCTTTCCAGGCTTGGCTAGCTTGCGTTTGAAGTTGCTTCCTAGTAACAGAACTAAACACGGGAAGTCGCTGCTGTTTTTATAAATATATATCACTGTCAGAAGATACCGGAAAAACCAAACCATCCCGTTTCTTAACTTTTCTTCGCCTCGTCACGTTTAAAGCAATGTGACATATGTGTGCGCCAGCAGATGTTCACCTTATTTACAATCAGAGGGTCCGGGCAGTAAACGCATCGTAGAGTTGCGGGATATTAAGTTGTTTCTGGCTGTCACACAGCCTGCTGTGTCCGGGAAGTTTGCGAACAGAAAGATTACTCAGCTTTATAGACAATTCCAGAGCCCACTTTTATCTGAGAAACAGACTGCTTTTTCAAGTTTTCCAAATAACCCTGTTTTCTGAAAGCAGACCCTGGTATGCATCAGGGAACTGAATCCTCAGCAGTTTCATACCCGCATGACAAGCCATAAAAAAGCTGACAAGTTAAATTTAGAGATCCTCTCCAGCGTTGCCTGCTAAGTTCACAACATACATTATGTTCAGATAACAGCAACGCTGACTTGGAGTTTATTTCAGTGCTCATGGTGAGATCTTTTGGTCTTTATTTTTACATAAATACTGTAGCTCCTGTTTACTATAAATGTTGGGTTTATTTTAGTTTTCTAATTGGGAAAAAGTGAACTGGGCTGCATTTACTATGACTGAATAGACTTATAATTATTTTCTTGTGTAGTTTGATGTTTGGCCATTTACAATCTTATGCAAAAGTCTCAAGCCACCACTCATTTCTTTATATTTTGCTTCTGAGGAGCCAGACTTTCTTGTAATAGTTCTCCAGGCTTTCTGAAGTTCTTTCAGAGTTTTCAGTGGCTGCTTTTTTGACTCATTTTCAGTCCAACACTGACCTATGAATCATTCAAGCATAAATTAGGCATCTAACATGAGAGATGAACCAATGTTGTCTCCATATAAAAGACAAATTAGTACATAAATAATTTTCAATTGTATTTTAAGCACTTTGTTGCTAGCAGCTTGTCATGACAACACATAATTTGTTCCTATTTCTTTAGTTGACTCTGTGAAAGATGCAAAAGATAAAAGTTTGACAGCATAAAATAGCAGTTTTGCAGCAAGAAAGTGATTACCAAAGAGCTATTGGCTGAAAATTTGGCATATCTCAGCATGGTGTGCAGTGTGTCCTTACAAAATTGAGGAAACTGGACAAGTGGAGGACATAAGAAGAAGCGGCAGGCCTAAAAAACTACAACAGATGGCTTATGGCCATACCACCCCAAGCACACCTGATCTGGTTTGATCTTGGAAGCCAAAGAAGGTAGGTCCTGGTTAGTACTTAAGTGGAAGGTGCCCTGGGAATCCCAGGTGCTGTAAGCTTGGACAGCTGTGACTCAGGATGTAGAGTGGGTTGTTTTCCAGTTGGAACGTTGGTGGTTTGATCCCTGGCTCCTCCAGCCTACATCCTGAAGCGTCTTTGTGTAAGATGCTGAACCCCCAATTGCTCCTGATACATCAATTGGAGTGTGAATGTGTGCATGATAGGTAAAAATTCACTTAAAGGCATAGAATAAAGTGCTGTGTGAATGGGTGAATGATGCTTGTACTAAAAAGCACTTGAGTTAGAGTAGAGAAATGCTATTTAAATACCAGTCCACTTACCATTAACTGTATCTGGAAGCCATGTCCTTAAGAAATAGGAAAAAATCTAGCCAAGAACTGACATAGCACCTGAGATCTGGCCCTTTAGTTGATCCATCTCCTATTCACAGGAGTCTTATCAGAAAATGATCACAATGGAAGTGGGGCAAGAATCCAAGGAAAATGGGGAGAAAAAGATGAGGTATGCCAAATTACACAAGAACTGCAAGAAAATCAGTGGCCACGGGCTTTATAGAGTGATAAATGGACCTCAACATTATTGAAGCATTGTAAGATCATCTTAAGAGAGAACGGACCAAAATGCAGCCAGCATCCAAAGAAGAGCTTCAAAATGCCCTTTAAGAAGCCTGGAGAACTATGCTTGTAGATGACTTGAATAAATTACAAGAAAGCTTGCCTAAAAGATTTCTGGCTGTGCTAAAGAATAAAGGTGGCCATACCAAATATGGACTTTCATGCTCATTGGAATTGTGCACACTCCTTTTTTGCCTTTTGTAATATATTCCCATTTGTGTTTGCACATGCTTCAGTAAATCACTGCATCTAGTTCCCATTTTCCTAGGCAAATTTTTAAAAAATGAGAGGTAGTTCAAGACTTTTGCACACTGCCTTGAATGTCAAAAAATGACTTTCTAGAGTCTTGTTTTATAAGACTAGCAAACAGTTTATTCAGATAATTCACACATTTAAGAAGTTTTAACTAGAGAGATTTCTTGATATTCTTGTTTAAAAAAATGAATGATTAAGAAAATAGTGACTGTAGTGACTGACATTTTCATTGAGTTATTGTTTCTCTGATACAGTAAGCACCTAATTTTATTTTTATTTCTTTTTGTGCGCTTAATCCTGTGTGGAAATAACTTTTTAGTGCACCAGTGTCACTATCTTAAGTGTTGTTTTTATTTAATGTGAACATACAGTATAAGGCTCAGTGATTTCTTAAAGAATATTGTTGGATACCTCAAGGCTTAGTTTAATATTTAACTTTAACTGATCAGCAGCTGAGTGATTTAAAAACTGTGATTACAGTGATTGTCTATTTTTGACAGCTCCCGTGTTACTTGGATTAACCATGAAATGAATTCAGATTTGTCCAAACATCTTAATTCACTTCATCCTCCTTTTTTCTATTTGTTGGTGCCAAGCCAGCTCATGCAGTGAATGAATATGTGGTCCTGTGTATCTATTGTGTTGGGTGAGGATGGGCGTAGGCCAGCCCCCTCATCTAATATTCAGCTGTTAGTAAAAGGGGGATGCTGAGCGTGAGCCCGGCAGTGCTTATTGAAACTGTATGCGACTGAGCAGAGAATCACTGCCAGTTTCACCCTGCACCAAGGTAAGGGTTTCTTCTGTTAACCTATTTATGGGGTTTGTAAGTCTTATTTTTTTCTCTCTTTTAACAATTTGTTTGAAATGTCTTTTTTTCCTGGTTTTATTAGATGATGTTTTTTCTTTCTCCGTTGAGCTTTACTGAGCATGTGTTTTTTGAAAAGGAAGTGTGTGAGCTCCAATCTGATCACTGCTGAACAGAGAGAGAGCACTGAATGTTTACTGATTGGTTCTTGTGTGGTGTATTCATCCACCCATTGTGCTAAGAGACAAGAAGCTGGGGAGGGTGTGTCAACAGGCTCCTGTTGCCTTCACTGTAAACAAAGGATTTTTTTCCACTTCTGTCTAACACTTTCTAATATGGGCAAACAGTTGGCAGGTGAACTTTGACTGAAGAAGTAAGGTTACACTTCAGGAAAAAAAAAGAAAAAAATGATCATATAGCCACATTGATTGGTTACTCTGCATTTGCCTGAACTGCTGGGCCTTTGTACTGACAACTCAAGAGGCATGTGACATTTGAATGTTTATTGACCAGAGCTTGAGCTGCTTGTCTGAAGGATTATTGTGAAATATTGAGCAGCATGTAAATCCCATTGCCAAGGCAACTTGCAAGCAATAAATGCAGAGGATTTATCCTGTGTTACTGTGGCAGGAAGTAAGTCTGACCATTATGGAAGAGCCCAACTTGATGAATCATTAATGAGTATTTTTATCGATTGACTGAATCCTTAATCCCTATGTCAAAATAAGACAAATTTGGGGGCTTTGTCTTGTTTGGTGGTGTTATACAATACATTTCTGGGTGAGTTGTGCATTTTATCTTATACTGGGGAGCTCTTGCCTAAGTATAGGAGCACATCACTACCTGGCAGTTTAAGTATTAAAGAAGGAAAAATAAACCTCAGCCCTCCAGTTAAGGCAAAAAGGCTTAAAATGACTCAGTAAATAGAGGAACATACTCGTATATGTCTGGGTTTAAGATAATTCTTTAGAACGGGTCACTCTAATTTTAGATATTCTCCTCAAAGTGGGTCATGTGCATTGATTTGTCATCTGCTCACAGTTGTCTAACTGTGTCTTACTGCTTTTATCCCGTCAATGCAGAGGACTTTTAAGGAAAACTCTGGTCAAGATCCACAATGTCCAATTTCAGGCAGCGGAGGAGGATAGAAGAGGCTGGCTTTGATTTAATTGGAACACACAGACGAGTGCACGATTGTCTGAGTCCTTATTACATCAGAGAGTCAAAGTTTAAAGACTATTGTTTGTCTTCATTGGTATCTGATGACTTGGTTAACTATCTTGAGCAGAGCATAGTGATTGCTCTGTCTTCATTATACTGCGTGGACAAATAGTCTGTTTTCAGCCTGAGCAGACAGGCTGAACAAAGCTGAAAAGAACTAATAGCTCCTTTTGGCTCTTGTTTAATGAACATGCTTAATGGATTATCAGGTTGTAACTGTACTCTAAGATTTTATGTAAAAATGTATAATGGTCATGAGGATTTGTGATTGGTATTAGAGTTTAGTGTATCTGGTTTGAGACTGTCGGGGAACACGAGTGCTTGGACTCCAAAATTACACTATGACAAAATGCCAAATGGAATCATGCATATTGCAGTGCGCTCTAACACACTTACACCAAGAGACCTGTTTTTTACTTGTTTATGTTATACTCTATTTGTCTGATGTTTACGGCTGTGTTTCAGTTGTGTCATCCAATATCTATTTTCTGTTTTGCTGTTGTTTGTATGGGTGAACTTGAACGTGCAAGTTGGGGTTTGGACAGTACTGATTTATTCCACTGCATCCCTTCAAAGACAAACCGCACCTCTTGCTGGTTATGATTTTAACTTCTTTTTTTGTCTCTTAGGAGTTCTGTATATTTAGCTGCGCAGGCCAGATAGGTATTGTTGTCTTCTTTAGCTCACTGTGAATGACAATCTGCTTTTCCTCTCATTCTACAGGGGTGTACAGGTGGTTAGCAGTCAGCCATGGATACCACCACCTCCCTGAAGATGACCTCTCTGGCTGTCCAGAGTCTGTTCAGCTATGTGGATGAGGGGAACCTGGCTGCTGTCAGAGCACATTTGGACAAGTTTACAGATGTGGACAGCAGGAGTGATGTAAGCCATGTCACAACAACCTTAATGTTGTCTCTAGATGTGCAGTACTATTGTTACATGGGAAAAAGGATTTTGGATTTTAAGGTAAAAAGCTCAAATCTGCTGGCCAGCTCTGGCCCATCTGTGTAGAGTTTGCATGCTCTCCCTATGCCTGTGTGGATTCTCCTTGGGTAGTGCAGCTTTTTTCCCACAATAACTAGCTGTAGTTGTGTGTTGTGAACATTGTCTGTGTTAGCCCTGTGGTGGACTGTCCGTGGTGTACCTTACCTCTCCCTCAGTATCAGCTAGAAATAAGGGATGTCACCAGAACTGATACTTGCAATACCTTTAGATACCAAAATTCTGAAAACACAACGTACTTGCTTTTTTTTTCTTAGTATTGATAGTACTGTACATAGTATATGTACCAAGGTTCCAATTCTTCTGGAACTGACAAAGGGATCCATACAGCTACATGTGTTCTGGTCTACCCGTACATGGTGAAGAACAAGATATATGCCCATAAATACAGCAGAAACTACACATGGAAGGCAGTGGCTAAGTGCATCTACTGGGATAGCTCTGCTGGGCTCATTACTAAGAGAGACAATTGGGAGTTGGGTACTGGAAGTACTTTGCATTTGAGGTGGATGACCAGGGAGCAATAATTCATTCACAAAAGTCAATATGAAAAACAATGTTATTGTACTCTTCAGACCAAGGGAGGGATACTTCCACTTTAGCACCTAAAACAGACTGTCATCCAGATTTGTTCAAAGAATTTGAGGTTTCAGTTCATATTAACAACAGCAACAAGTATTCTCCTTCTTATCTTGTCCTGAAATGCACATTAACATTTAGTTTAAGACTGTGTTCCATAGGTTAAAATGTTTGTATTGGTTACTGTTATGTAAATCATAATGCACCTAATGTTTACCTCGTAGTAAAAATATTGACATGCTGGTGTTCCTTTCCAAAACCTTGAACTAGTGAAGAAAAAGTTCAGAGCCATGAAAAATGACACCATTAATAAGGAATCATGGCGACATCGACACAAAATTGTCGCACTACTAGCACATAAATCATAGTACTGTATTCTGGTCTGTACTGTTGTTGCTTTTATTTATAGACTAGCCACTTTTGTAATGTTCACGTGTTTTAATTAAAGAGTATATGTTTTAGTACATGGGACAATATATTTTTTTTTCCATTTTAACCATGGTATGAAATTTGGTATTGTATTGCAATTTTACTAGTATTGGTACCGACTAGTAAATTTCTGGTTTCATGACATCCCAAGTCCAGGGTCTACCCCCACTCTTGCCCAGTGTCAGCTGGAATAGGTGCCCCGAATCAGTTAAGTGGCTGAGAAAATGAATGAATGGTTGGATGAAGCAGCCATAAAGACTGAGTTATCATCTATTGCTTTCTTAATTACATTTTAGATAACATTTTAGATATCTGTTGTCACTATGATTGAAGGCTCAGTTTCTTTGCTGTTGTAAAATTATAAAGGTTGAACACTTACAAAGGGGATAAATACTTTATCATATGCACTAAGTACTCATAAACCATTTTTGTAATGTGCTCTGAAAGAAACAATGGAGAGTTTAGGAGGTAATATAAAACTCCAGGACCATGAAAAGTTAATGCAATGTGTCTATCTGTACAGTATTGTATATGATTGTAGCTACTGTATTCTAGGTACACAATTTATATAAGGTATACAATTTATTATTGCCCTGATCCTGCTAACAAGTATTTTCACATAGCCAAAGCCTGATTGCTTTACATTGCTGTTGTCTAAAAACTATAAATGAGCTATAATGTTGCTCTGGTTGACAAATTTCCTTCATTCCATGTTTGTAGTTTCTATAAAGTGCTTATATGGACAACCCCCTTCTGATTAGATTAGATTAGATTCAACTTTATTGTCATTACAAATCTACAGTGCAATCCATATGCAGCATCAAATTTCCTGGAAATGCATTATTTACTCAGTTACATTTAAGTAGCTTTTGCTCAGAAAACACAGTGCATAGCAGGTTTTTAAGAGATTAAAAAATTGAAATTGTGGGGCGACAGACAGACTGGAGCCTGGAATGAAACTCTTAACACCTTTTTACACACATTTATGAGAAAATGTGGAATAATACCGCACCCCTCCCTTCAATTATCAAGTAAACGTTAAGTAAGAGTTAAGTCACAACAACATGAGACTACCAGACATTTTGTTCCAGTGACTTTTTAGACAGTTTAAGTAGTGTAATTGACTGACTTGTTGGTGTATTACAACTTGTGTTTGACTTGATTCCCTGTCCCTTTGTTTCAGAATGGACAGACTCCCCTCATGGTGGCAGCAGAGCAGGGCTATCTGGAGATAGTACAGGAGCTCATTAGAAGAGGAGCCAACGTTAATTTAGATGATGTTGTAAGTCTGCAAATGCACTCATATTTGACATCTTGAACTGCTTAATATGAGCACACACCCCCAAACAAGAGTTAATGTGCCATACGTAGAATTGAAGCACAGGCGAACAACAAAGCGGTCATTTAAACCACATCATCCACGTGACAAAGAAGATATAACTAGTGGCCTAGATGTTCCATCTTGCTGAACTCACCATGCTCTGGCTTAGTGCTCAGCTATTATGACCCATAATGACAGCTCATTACACACTTTTACCTTCACTCTTTTGAGTAAATGACAGGATCCACTCACTAGCCAACACCCTATGCCTTCAGAGCCCAGGACACACTCACGCACACACTCACTCATGCATGCACCTTCCCACTTAGACGCATGCACGCATGCTCTCACACCACTTATTAAAATCTCATGTACATATAACCTGTTATTACACATGGCACACTCAAACTCAAAGAAGAGAGAGGAAGTTTTCCATTCTGTAGTCCTTCTTGTCTCTCACGCTCTGCTCTCTGACACCTTTGTATCTCAATGCGACACCGTGTTCCCATGAGCACCTGGTACGATCAGCTGGTAGGTGCGGTGTTTTGACCATCCTTGGACGTCCCATTTAATGCTCTGACAGATGCTCTGTCAGCTGGATTTGGAGTCTGATGGGAATTCTCAGAATAACAGGTAGTCTCTGTGTGCAGGACTGTTGGACGGCGCTGATCTCGGCAGCTAAAGAGGGACACATCGAGGTGGTGAGGGAGCTCTTGGAGAACAATGCTAACCTTGAGCACAGAGACATGGTGAGAATACAGAGCTAGTGACAGTTTTCCTTATTTAAAATATCTTGTCTGATAGTAACTTAGGTTAAGGTAGTACATTGCTATTGTGAGCTCAGACATACAGAAGAAAAAGAAGGGTAGAATATTGCATTAAAGGCATTTAGACGGCCTTGTGAGTGAAATATGTTTCAGAACCTGTTATGTAGGGACTGATAACCTTTTGTTTTGTTTTACCCCCTCACTAACTCCCCATATTTTCAGTCAGTATTGCCAAATAAAGCTTAAAATCTATCCAGAAAAGGTTATAAGAAAAACGTGAGATAGCTCAACAGCATAAAAAGAATTAAGACGCCATGTCAGTCTTCTGAAATTGCTTAAACATTGGATAGTGTCTATGATGGCTTCATTGGTATCTATTCGATGTGACAGTCCCAGTGCTGGTTGAACAGGATAATCCATTATCTTGGAAATCAACATAAAATTAGATTACTTTCTGTGTGATGGCTCCTCTCTAGTAGTAATCCCATTTACTGAGCTCTGGTTGTCTTTGCACAGGGCAGTGATATAATTTAGTTATTTTATCCAGACATGTCAGAGGCAGACAGTTGACTCTAACCAAACTATAGAAGCTTTTCTGTGTATTAATAAGATCGTTAGCAGTGCTCAGGTAATATGATATACATGTTGTTCTTACTTAGGCTGAATTCCAGGCTGAATTGCTAAAAAAATAGGGATCTATAGGGATCCTTTTGTATTATTTATAAGACATAGCTTTTAAATCCTTGGTCTCTACAACTATATAAAAGTAAGTCAGGACATTGAGTGACTCATTGCCGTTCAGGGTGTGTCTAAGCTGCACAGGAGAGATCACAGTCAGTCATCGCAGTGGGATTATAATAAATCTCACTGTGTGATACTTCACTTACTGGAAAGAGTGTCACACCATCTGTAAATAGCACATTTTCCTACCACAAAAGCTCTCTAGATATCCACTATTTTCTAAGCTTAATATTGTTTTTCTTGCATTTTATTATAATAAAATAATCTGAATATTGTGTATACGGTATGTAGAGTCGTTTTCTGGTCGTGAGCAATTATACTTCTCTCTCATTATGTCAGACAGTTAAAATCTATATTGAGTAAACTGTATTTTATTTGTGATTTCTGCCTAGGGAGGTTGGACTGCTCTCATGTGGGCAGCCTATAAAGGTCGTACAGATGTGGCCCAGCTGCTTTTAGAAAAAGGAGCTAACCCTAACATCACTGGACAGGTACTGAAACTGAACACACACTGCTAGCATTTGTGTGTTATCTTTGTCTTCTGAAATCTTTGTGCGTAAATTTTAAAACTGAAAGTAATCTCTGATACACTATATGGACAGAAGCTTTGGACCACACGTCTTAATCATTGAATTCAGGTTTCATTCAGTCACATTTCCACAGGTGTTTAGGATCAAGCACCTAGCCATGCAGTCTGCCCTTATAAACATATTAGAGGAATGGATTGTTCTATAGAGCTCACTGAATTTTAACGTGGTACTGTAAATATGATGCCAGAGTTGTAACAAGACAGTTGCTTCCAACTTTCTGGAAACGGTTTAGGGAAGCCCCTTCTCTATTCCGCCTTTGGCTGTACCCCAGTGCACGAAGCAGGGTTCATAAAGGCATGGTTGGATAAATTTGGTGCAGAAGAACTTAACTGGCCCACACAGAGCCCTGACCTCAACCCCATCGAACACCTTTGGGATGGACTACAATGGAGATTGCAAGCCAGGCCCTCTCACCCAGTGTTCGTTTCTGACCTCACAAGTGCTCTTCTGGATGAATTGGCAAAAATTCCCACAGACACACTCCAAAATGTTGTAGAAAGCCTTCCCAGAGGAGGGGAAGCTGTTACAGCTGAGAGGGGAGCTGACTCCATATTAACATTTTGCTTTTATCTCTCCAACAGAAGTCTGAAGCTAAACAGGAAGATAGCCATAGTCCTAACACACATATAAAAACAAAGCTGTTTAAGATGTTCTGGGGGGTTTTTGTTTGTTTTTTAAATTCAATAAAATCAAATTATTTGGAGGCATAGATGATCTTACACTTACAAATTAGCCAGTATATATAAGCGCATATCTGTGCATACATAGACAGATGAACCAGATTTTGAGCTTCCTGGTTCCTGTTCGTAGTCGTTTTGTAGTCCAAGCGAATTTGCAGAAGGCTTAACCTCAGAACAGTAATATAATATTGACTTTAGTCACATGAAAGTCATGCCTCATTACTCTATAAAATGCAAACACTTATGGTTACAGAGTTGTTAATGTTTAACAAACACAGACTTCTGGTATCGCTATAGACATAAAGTTATGTGTGTCTGCAGATGATGCAGCTGTATAAACTGGCTGACATAGCATATGGATCAGTTTTTGGCTAACGATCACTTTTTGGCACAACACCACCACCAACCTTCCTTGTACAGAGATCCCTAATGGTGTTTGCAAAATTTCTGTAAAAGGTTTCTCTGCATTTTCAGACATTTTCTAAAAATAAATCATTAAAAAAAAACTACAATGAGCTCATTTAGTCATTTTGTGGGACCTGAATCTCTACATTGGAGTGAATCCCCCAATAGAGCACCTTTATAGGTATGTACCATTGGCTGCTCCCTTGTGTTTTCCCAAAGGGGTCATCACAGCAGATTGTTCCACATTTTACACCAGATGTCCTTCCTGATGCGACCCTCCATGGTGGTGTCCCCACCTGGAATCAAACCAGACACATTTTACATGTAAGATAAATGTGTAAAGCACTAGTCTATCGAGGCACTCCTTTATGGGTATATCAAGGGGAAATCAGAGCTGATTTAGGGGCACATTCCACTATCTGTTAAATCCATGATTGGCTGCAAGTCAACTGAGGGTGCAGTAGTGGATGCTCACAAGATCGTCCTCCATGAACATGAGTGAATAAAGTTAAAGGGCTAAAATAAAAATTACATCAGATTCCAGAAAGAAACACATTTCATGCTTGTTTTTACAAATACAGCATAGATAATATGTCCTAATATTATATTAAAATGTCCCTTTGTTTTTCTGACAAGAAAGCCTGTTTTTCGGCTAATGTCCCGATGGCACCTGTTTCTAAACAGCGACTATAGATGTTAGTTAGCTAGCAGTGAAATCACAACAGAAGAACACGTGTGTTGGCAGCAGCTGGTTGTGGATGGTAACTGCTCTCAGGCTGCTCCTAGGAATTCTCAGCTGCTGCTGATTTAAAGCGTGAAATCATAATTGCACATGCCATAAAGTGGCTCATGTTGCTACAAAGAAAAGCACTGTACCACAATAAAAACGCACAAAAAATTCAATGTCTATATCTATTATTAGGAGCTCATTCATTTGAAAACATAATGAAAATTTCCAGGAGAAAAAAAAGGTTAACCAATTAAATTCCTTGCTTCCTTATGAAAGTCCAGAGAATGGCAGCTTTTCAGTGTTTAAAAATTCCATGTGGAAATACAGCCCCAGTTGTGAAAAATATTTTTAAAAAACACAATGCAATGACTTGCAGATCTTATAAGCCAGTATTTTATCCACAATTGAACACAGAAAACATATCAAATGTTGAAAGTGAGACATTTTACTGTTTTGAATTTGATGCCAGCCACACATCTGAAAAAAGTTTGGACAGGGCAGCAAAAGGCTGCAAATAAGTGGTATTAAAAAGAAACAGGTTTAGGAACATTTTGCAACTAATGAAGTTAATAGTAACGTGACTGGGTATTAAAAGAGCACCTTAGAAAGGCAGATGTAAGCTGGGCAGAATTTCAGCAATCCATAAAGTCCATAAATTGTGGTGCAATTTCAGAGTAATGATCGTCAACAAAATGTGAAAATTGCAAAGACTTTTATTATTCCATCACCTATAGTACATAACATCATCAAAAGGTTCTAAGAATCTGGAGACATCTCTGCATGCAAGGGACACGGCCAAAAACCAATATTGGATGCTGGGGAATTTTGGGCCCTCAGGCAGCACTACATTGCAAACAGTCATGATTCTATTATGGAAATCATTGCATGGGCTCAGGAACACTTCCAGAAATCATTGTCTGTGAACACAGTTTGCCGTGCCATCCACAAATGCAGGTCAAAGCTCTATGATGCAAAGAAGTAGCCATATGTGAACATGATCCAGAAATGCTGTGACTTTCTGTGGGCCAAAGTTTATTTAAAATGCATTGAGGCAAAATGAAAATCTGTTCTGTGGTTAGACAAATCAAAATTTGAAATTCTTTTTGGAAATCATAGATGCCTCATCCTCGGGAAAAAAAAGGAGAGGGACCATCTGGCTTTTCAAAAGCCTTCATTTCAGACGGTATGGGGGTGTATTAGTACCTGTGGTACTGGCAACATGCACCTCAGGAAAGGCACTATCACGGCTGAAGGGTATATACAGGTTTAAGAGCAACATATGCTCCCCTCCAGATTATGTCTTTTATGGGGAAAGGCCTTGTATATTTCAGCAAGACAATGCTGCATGCTGCCGCTTACAACAGCATGGCTTCATGGCAGAAGAGTCCAGTTCCTAGATCTTTCACCAGCTGACAGCATTTGGCTCATCATGAAAAGCAAAATACAACAAAGAAGACCCAGGACTGTTGAGCAAATGGAATCATATCAGACAAGAATGGGACAACATTCCACTCCCAAAGGTCCAGCAGCTGGTCTCCTCAGTTCCCAGATATTTATGGACTGTTGTTAAAAGTAGAGAGGATGCTACACAGAGGGAAACATGGCCCTGTCCCAACTTTTTTGAGTTTGTTGCTGCCATCAAATTCAAGATGAGCTAGTATTTTTCATGAAATATTAAAATGTTTCACTTTTTTGGCCCCCTAGTATAGTTGTTTAAATATTTGCCTTACAAGCAAAAGGTCCCTGGGGCAAGTCCCTCTCACCACACAGAGTTGCACCAGGAAGGGCATCTGGTGTGAAACCTCTGCAGAGTGATGCAGATTAATCAGCTGTGGTGACCCCGTGGGGAGAATACAAGGGAGCATTGTGCTTTTATTTATTTTTTTACGTGGTGCCCCAACCTATTTGGAATTGGGGTTGTACATGAGAAATGATCCCTTCATAGGCTGTCTATTAAAATTAGCCACACAGGATCATAAATTGATAGTTGGCACCTCTGTTTGTCTTTTTTTTTAAATAAAATATTTTTTACACACAGCAATGTTGTGTATTCAATCAGACTGACCTCTAATAATGTCATAGATCATAAAGCACTCAACATTTGTTATATGAAGTATGAATAAAAGCTTCAGAGAACAATTCCAGGATATAAATTTAGCTGGTCTCACATTTAAGGTCGTATTCTCCTTGACCTCTGGACTGTTTTCAGCATGGCCGCTATTTTTAGGTATCTCGTTGTGCTTCTGTGCTCAGCGCTGTATCTCCTCCAGTGTCTCCCGAACAGAGATCCTTCAATTTGATTTTCATTTCTGAGAAGTTTACAAAGTCGCAGGAGTGGTATGGCCAAAACAACTGCTGCATGTTCACCGTGTTCTGAGCAGGTATACAGTAGCATGTTATACACCACAGTTCAGGCCATTTCTGCTTAATCTTCTCTCCAGACTCCTCAGGACTCCCCAAAAGTCCATGTTGAGAGTCTCACCCCGGGGGACAAATGCTCTCTGCACAACCCTGTGACTAATGAGCAAGACCCTTGTTGCACTCCTCAGCTTTTGTGCCGACTTCAGGTTTGGAAACTTTAGATTCTTCAACTGAAAACTGCTGAAAACTGGTCAGTTGCAGCTGGAGACCCAGCTCCCATCACACAAAGTTTGGGGTAGTTTGAAACAGAAGTATATTTTTGCCCTCTGCACAAGTTTGAAATCACAGAGTGCGTGATGTATAATGCATCAGGATGGGACTTCCAGGGAGTGACCCAGAAATAGTAAGCATCCTGGAATCCATGTGAACGTGCCTGAGAAGATGACCCTGAACAGGCGATAAGCAACTTTCCTAGAATTTTCCGATCACCCCTCGTTCATCAGTTATGCCATCATTCTGTTGCTGATTTTTCATCCCTGCAAAACTTCTCCTTCTGACCAGATTGTTGGATGCCTGCACAAGCTTTTCCACACTGCCATTCCCACTCGCAATGTCTATATGGCAACAAAGTTTCATGTTGAGCTCCCTATAAGCTCTCCCACAGCACTGGAAATCCATCTGTATATGACCTTTTAGGTAGGAATAAAAACGTCACATTATATTTGGAAAAGGTAGACACTCCACCAGAAATGATCTTCTTTTTCCACACTTGTATTTCAATATACGGGGTTTTGGATTGGCCGGTGCGTTTCTGTCTATCACATTTTATTACAGAAGTCTTCTTGGATCAGTTGTAACTTTCATTCCCTCATCTTGGCTCCAATTCATCTTTCCCCCCCTTTCCTCTAGATTCACTGGGCTGTGCAACTGCAGTTATTAGGCACACAGATTAAATGGATGGCGCATCCCACGCTGTTTGATCCTATTAATAATTAAGCAGGGTGAATATTATACAGTTCGCATACTTAAAACATGAAGTTCAGTGAGTAGGTCAAGAATGATTACACACTGCAGGCTGACAGGCAGCGAGAAACCATTTGTTCTGCAGTAATTAGCCTAAATGATAAAGTGAAGCACCCCCATTAAGGGAGAGAAGACGGAGCATCCAGGAGCAGGCAAAAACTGCGGAGGAAGCCACAACATCCCGTGCAGCGTAATGATTTATTTGTTTAATGACTCCAGTATACTGAAGTCAAACAGAGTTATTATAGTTTTGTACTTCCTAATAGTTGTTTTTATTTTTATTTCATTTTGAGTTTTGTTTTGAATTCAGTTCAGCTTCAGCTAGTTTCCAGAGTGGGATTGCTCATTTTAGTTTAGTTTTTGTTGTTTGTGTGTTAGTTTTAGTTTTCTTAACTATTATAATATAAGTGATATTTGTCAGGGGAAGATTTTGGTGTTTAGATCAGAAATTACAAACACAACACTGTGTGAAGGCAGAAGAGTCACAATCATGTAGACACCCTGAGTCTCAATCAACAGATGCACCAAAGCCTCATCAGACAGGCTGACTGACCAAATTTAACCCAACTGATAAAGGTTAGAATTAAGGACATTTCCTGTATATTTTTATTTTTATCTTAGCTTTGATTTTTCCCAAAAGCCAGTTAACTAAAATTATTTTTCTTATCTAATTTTAGCTGTTCATTTAGTTTTAGTGAACTATAATAACCTTGGAGTCAAATTAATACAATGCCTGTCTTGTGATCTAAAAGGAAAAAAAAAAAACTTACAGTGAAAACCAAATAAAACCCGGAGCGGTCATGTTTAATGTATTTCCAGCCTGAGTATGATGTCTAAACGGTGTCAGAGAGCAGCGAGCAGGCCCTGAGGGTGAGCTGTGACACATATCAGAATCTGAATTTCTGACCTCCAGGTGAAGCTTCTTTATGGCTCTCCCAAGGCTCAGAGATTCATCAATAATTTACACTATCCTTAAGCGAGCTCATTATGTACACCTCACACACACACACACTTGTGAGTTCACTCCCTCCTGTACACACACACTGAGGTTATAAAATGATCCTCGTTATCTTGTATCATCTTGACGAGCTACAGATAACAGAGATGCTTATACAGTGAAGGGGATTTCATGCTGAATGCTCCAGGATGGGCAGCATTTCTTTTTCTGTTTAGCTCTTAAACAGAAAGAAAACATGAAGCAGCTGTAAAAGAGAGAAGAAAAAAAGTCCTCCCACGGACAGGCTGTGGGGGAACAAAAAGAGGTAAAGTTCTTCAACAGAGATTTACTGTTCCACTTTATGAGCATGGGGCTGCTGCTCAATAAATCCTTTATCATTGTGCATTTATTGGGAGATCTGATCTGAGCAGACAGCTGGAGAGGTGAGTAAGCACGGCTGGAGGCAGGAGGCCGGAGCGTCCCCGTGACGTGCGCTCGGGCCTAGGTGATTGAGACGCGCTCAGTGAGCTTCATCACAATCGCGTCCATAGAAATGCACCGCAGCGCTCTTTAGTCACATGTCTGCACACAAACGGTCATCTCAGGGAAAAAACAGCTATCATCACAGTTCAGCCACAATTACACAGCACCCTTTGCAATGAGAGAGCCATTCCCTCGGAATGAAGGTCAGTGTCATATTGATTGATGAACACCAAAATAAGTGGTTCCTTCCATTGTTTACAGCTGTAAAGGTTACATGAGGACAGATGAGGTTTGGGTTTCACACTGTGCTTTTATATGAATGGGTTCCTGCTCTCATGAGCCAGTCTGATAACAATGTTCAGAACATCAAGAAGTGATCATATCTGTAGAGCCTGAGCTAATTGAGCACTTGTTAAAGGATCTTTACTGGGCTTATCACAACACTGATCCTCACAGATTTGTGCAGCAGCTGTGGACCATAAAAAAGTCTGACTTCCAAGCAGGTACATTTAAACTGGGTGGCATTGCTTGGGGGTGGCATGCACTTGAAAACTGGTTGAAAATTCAGCGCACAGATTTTGTACTTCCGTACGTGTACATTAGGAGGAATGATGGTACACCCACCCCAGTAGTCCCCCCCCTTTAGTTTTCCCCATGTTTCTCAGGTTTAAACACACAGGATGTAACCATCATAACCAGTGCAAAGCTTCTCTAACATGCTGGGGGTGGCTGTCAGTAACAATACCTACCTCATATGAAGAATCCACTGCTCCCCCTGCCTTTTTTGCCATTAAATAATAACAATAATAATAATATTAATAATAGGAGAATAGTAAGACTTTTTTCTTGTGCTGGTTCGTCCCAATGATGGAGGTAGATGGATTCTTTCTGTAGTGTAGTAGTTTGCACATTTGCCTTGCAAGTGAAAGATCCCTGGTTCGGGTCCATTAAGAGATACAAGCCCCTCCCACAAAGGGAAGGTTGCATCCGGCATAAGATCTGTGCCAGATTACCTGGTTGGATTCATCTTCTGTGGCAACTCTTTTGGGGGAGAAGAAGGGTGCAGCCAGAAGTACTTAAGGGGAAGTAGGTGGAATGTGGGTAGTACAGTCGCTCAGCGGTTAGCACTGTTGTCTCACAGCAAAAGAGTCCTGGGTTCTTTTATCTAAGACGGCCTTGGTGTTCCTGCTGCTAGACCGTCATGTCGTCAGCTGGGTCCATCCGTCTGCAGACGTGTCATCCCTTAACCCGGAACGTCCTCAGGATGGTGGGATAGCAGAAGGTGATCAGTCTTCTACCGCTGACAGTCAGGCTTCCAGCTGCTATCGTCCCTGCGTAGCTACAACCAGCTTGATGCCCTTTCAGCCGCTACTGCCATGGTGTTGACTGCTCTCTTTCTCGTCCTACCACTCATTCCCAAAGCTGCCATCATTTTCCAACATGACACTGCTGGGAAACCTCGTACACCCACTTCGACTGGGAAATTCCAACTCCGCCATCCTGCTTGTCTATAGTCAGTCACCAGATTATCATACTTCGCATGTTTACATTCGTGGACCTCCTGACATCGAGTTTCCCATGGTACGGTCAGCTCTATCACCACCAGTTTCTTCGTGTTCTCTGATATTAGTAGGACATCTGGTCGTTGGGTTGTTTCTACTATCGGTGGGAACACTAGCTTCCTCCCAAGGTCGACTCTCAGTTCCCAATTTTTGGCCATGCTCAGTTTGCCGCCTCTGCTTTGTGTGGTGGTCCCAGTTGTCCACTCTCCACCTTTGACAAAATTGATGAACCGTGGCTGGTCTGAATGCCTTGTAGTCCTTCTTCCGCTCTGTCTCTAGTGTGTGGGCGAGTGCTTTAAGAACCTGATCAAACCCAGGTGGGCCCCTTCCAGGTGGAATTTTCATGTTCTCCTCGCCTTTCTCTGGGAGCTCCAGTTTCTCCTGCCATTGAAAAACAGGCTTTGTTAATACTGCCTATGTCACCCCAGTACACTCTTGCAAATATCCCAGGAGCTTCTCATCCTGGTTAAATGAAGAAGAAAAATAGTCTGTGGGTTTTAATGTGCACCTTGTGTAAAATGATGAGGGCAGTCCACAGCAGCCTAATCTAGCCTAGCATTTACTAAGAGGAGAACTGCAAATTGTTGAATAAATTGGGTTTCACATCACAAAAGAGTTCACTAAACATTTACATCTGCCAGATGTTGCAAGTGTAGGGAAAATATGGTCACATCAGGGGTTAAATTGGGTTGGAACGATCACTAACATTCTGGTACCTTCAGTTCATGAGTAACTCATTCTGATAGACACACTGATACATAATACTGTCAAGTGAGTTCATTTTTTGTGTGCTGTGGCCTAGTTATACTTGTTCAATATTAGAAGGAATCATCATCCCACAGCCTGCTTACACCCTAAATACTGTTTTTTCTCATCTCTGTTGTGGTTCATTCTGCAGATGTCAGTAAAGATGTGGTCATGGTACTTCAGCATATAGCAAGCTGTACAGAAGAAAAGCGAGCAGGTGGCGACATTACAAAAAGCTAAAAAAAAAAAAAAAAAAAAAAAAAAAAAAAATACCTGCAAACATAAAAACTGTTCTGTGCAGTCTGAACCACGATGTGTCTGTGACTTAAAGATGTGGCTCTATTTCTCATGCAGAAAAAAAAATGTTGATGTGTGATTTACTCTCAAAGATGTAAGAAAGAGAGGACAGGAGCGGAAGATAAGATAAATAAGATCAATCAGATGTGGTTCAAAGGTTGCATGAAAACAGGAGCTGGTTTAGTTCAGTTTAGTGCAGACTAAATTGATTAGTTTGCAGTACTATGGTAAATGTTATAG
The DNA here is from genome assembly GCA_015106775.1 of Etroplus canarensis. Taxonomy (NCBI): domain Eukaryota; kingdom Metazoa; phylum Chordata; class Actinopteri; order Cichliformes; family Cichlidae; genus Etroplus; species Etroplus canarensis. The sequence goes on along the minus strand of VUQH01029974.1, from coordinate 17,228 downwards.
TGGTACAGAGCAGGCTGTGGTGTCCATGGTCATTTATAGGTTACATCAAGAGTAGTAGATGTTCAATTCAATTCAATTATATTTATAAAACGCCAGTTCACAACAAGTCGCCTCAAGGCAACCCTACAGCATTACAAAACCCCCAACAATCAGATGATCCCCTACGAGCAAGCGCTTGGCAAATGTGGGAAGGAAGAACTCCCTTTTACTGAAAAGAAACCTCGGGCAGAAACACACTCAGGGAAGGGCAGCCATCTGCCTGGACCTGTTGGGGTGAGGGGAAAGAGAAGAGAGGTGCAATTCGCCCCCTGCAGTGGTCTGATTCTGCTTTTGAAAGGAGAGCAAAGAGAGAGGCAGGCTATGGGAGAGAGAAGACAACATTTAATGACATGCAGCAGTAACAAATAAATGCATAGGGAGTGAAGAGGTGGGTGGAGAAAAAATGTCTAGCACATCCTAAGAAGCCCCAGCAGCCTAAGCCAAAGCCTAAGGCAGCATAACTAAGCCCTAACTATAAAATGTATCAAAAAAGGAAAGTTTGAAGCCTAATCTTAAACGTAGAGAGGGTGTCTGTCTCCTGAATACAAACTGGGAGCTGGTTCCACAGGAGAGGGGCCTGATAGGTGAAGGCTCTGCCTCCCAATTTACGTTTAAAAACTTCAGGAATCACAAGTAGGCCTGCACTCTGAGAGCGAAGTGCTCTGTTGGAAAAGTATGGTACAATGATTAGATTCTCTCGCTGAACTCTACCTTTACACTAACTTCATACAGTATAGGGGTTTGAATCAGCCATGATAGCTCATGTAACATCTGCTTATCTTGTTAGATTGAAAAAAAAAATCCACAAAGAGCAGTGAATCTCAGAGCAGCAGCAGCATAGCGTCTCCACAAAGAAAAACCTACACAATACAAATCATTTCACATATTTCTAAGTTATTCTTCTCCCCGCACTGCACTGCTACATCTGACCTTAGAGTGACCCCACAAGTCATCTCAGCTACTAATAATTAAACAGGTTTTTTATGGTCAGTCTGAGAACCTAATGACCGAATGTGGTGCTTCTGTGTTGGCCAACCAACATCCAGTTCAAGACTTTCCCTTCCATCCGCCAGTCGTTGTTATCAATGCAGATACTTTTTTTTTTTTTTTTTTTTTAAAGCCAATACCTAGCCTGTGGTTATGGGTATGTTCTCCACATGCCATATTTGTGGACACTTGGCTGCCATCTTTAACCCTTGTGTGGTATTCATGTTTATGCTACTCAGCCAGTGTTCATGGGTCTGGTCAACCCACCGCATTATTGGGTTGTTAAAAGAGCGCTTCTCTTTATGGTGCTTCTATAGGTCTCCCGGTTGAGCGGGTGGCCTGTGTATTGAAGGTTACAGTCCTCACTGCAGGAGCCTGGGTTGGAGACCACTTCTTGCATGTCAGCCCCCCCTTGCTTTCCCCTGACCTTCCAGTCTGCACTGTCCTAGCCAATAAAAATAAAAGGTCTCATGTTCTAAAAACGCTTCTAAAATCACAGAGGTTCTCTGAGCAGCGAGTCTTGTTGCAGTCTTGATTGATGAGGAGCCACACAGGCAAAGTTATTCATTTAAGTCCCACCCCAGTTTGCAGCAGGGACAGAGTGTGACGAAATATAGAATGGTTCCCACAAGACAGACAGTAAAATGTCAGCAGACACGCCCCACACACACACACACACACAGACCAGACGGGAGGGTAAATAATAAAATAAAAAAACACGTACACACACACACACACACACACACATGCATACACATACACACATATACATACATACATACATACA
>VUQH01029974.1:2745-15395 GCA_015106775.1 Etroplus canarensis | reverse complement strand
TTATTCATTTAAGTCCCACCCCAGTTTGCAGCAGGGACAGAGTGTGACGAAATATAGAATGGTTCCCACAAGACAGACAGTAAAATGTCAGCAGACACGCCCCACACACACACACACATACACATTAACAATAGACAACAGGCCATGCAGATGGAGGACAGAGTGAAGAGACAAAGCACCTCCACACTTTTGTTACCCAGTGGACCTGTGTACAGTGTGAAGTCAGTGAAAATGTGTTATCTTATATGTTCTTCACAGAAAATGAGCCAAACCTAAAACGTCAAAAGTGGAAATAATAATAAATTGCATCTTTTTTTACTGGTAAATATTGAAATTAGGTCCCAGAGACCCAAACACCCCATAAGGGTCAAAGGCATCTGAGTATTTGTTTGGACAGATATTTTCAGTCATTATCTAAACTGACTTAAACTGCAAAGGTCCCCTAGACATAAAAACTACATGAATCACCTGTCAAAGCTGATTAAAAAACTTAAAAACACTGCTGACTTTTAAAAGTTTCACCTCTAAAGGTAAACTTCTATCATCATCTTTGCTGTTGTGAAACTGGGATTATATAAATGCCATGTCGCTTTCTCAAAATGTCTCTGTCTGCGTGCAGCCAAAGCCCATTCAAATGTGATGCATTACAAACAAAAACCCTGAGAGCTTCCGGTACTAAAAAGTTTTGTCTGTTGCCAGGAGATTCTGCAACTTCCCATCCATGTATCCATTTATAAGATGAACTAACAGCTGGTAAGTAAGTCACTGCCGTTCAATACTAGATACAATTTTTATGTTTAATCACTGTTTTTAAATCACGTTTAGAAGTAAATGTGAATCAGAACAAAAATACAACCAGCTTCCACCAAACCACCCTCACCCACTGTCGAAGCCTCTGACAAATTGTGTGTTTCAGGACAACATATCTGTTCTTTACCGTAAATAAAACACGTGTTGAGTGTATATATCGCCTTCTGTCTCATATATATATATATATATACTCACAAAAAGTTAAGGATATTAAGGATATTTGTTAAGGATATTTATGGAAAATGTAAAAAGTTCAAGCTACAGTAATAATATATCATGAAAGTAGGACATTTAAGTAGAAGCATGCAGTGGTGATTTCCTCATCTCAAACAATTTATTGAAACAAAATCCAACAACAGTGGTGGGTATACCACAAGAAAAAATGTCAGTGTCTCAATAATTAGTCACATGCCCTTGACCATTAATTACAGCTTGACTTCTGTGACTCTTCCAGTCTGTCTGTATCTCTGTTGCAACCTGCTGATGACACTCTGTGACACTAAGCTCAGTGGCCACTTTCTTCTGAGAACATCCTATTTAAAGCGTCGCAATGGTGAGGTACTGCTGATCAGCTGTTAGGTGTCGTCTTGGTCTCATGATGCCAAAATATGAACAGCATCATGAAGAAGACTGTTTAAATACCAATTCTAAATGAACCAGAAAATGTATTGGTTGATTCATAGATCAAACACCCGTTGTTGTTAGAGAACAGCAAGCTATGCAAAAAGTACTGAAGCACTGGACAGCTGGACATGTGCATTAAAGGTTACAGTGCATTTTAGGTGCATCCATATATATATATATATATACACTCCTGGGATCTGTGTATTTCATAACTGTGAGCAAGTGTAAAATTCTGACACACAGTAACAAGCAAACAAGCATAAGTATCAGGCACAACAGCAGTTGACAAGCAGGCTGTGGCAACACCCAGAGTGCCCAGTCAGAGGTTAGCCTCACCCTCAGAGGGAACTGTGTCCACTTTGCTACGTCATTACACAAATTTACCATTTTTGAAACTGTTTTCAAAGATAGGAAGATGCTGACGCTACTATGCCAGTCACCCAGCGATCCCCAGCCGCTCCATCACCACCATCGAAGTTTGTTTAAACTGCAAGTGGTGGATCAGCTTTGGCAGCTGAACCTTACCAACGCTAGGCAGACGGCCTCGCTGATAAGGAGGGAGTGGACTGTGTAATAACTGTGTAATACTTTCAACACTGAAAAAATTTCAATGGGTTTTGGAATGTGGTAGCAGCAATCTGAGCCAAGTCAGGCAGAGTTTTAGTACGGCAGAAAAACAGGGGTTAGTAATGCCCTTTCACCCCCTGAAGTGTGGAAAAGGCTGACTGGTTGGGCGTGTGCATCCAGATTTTTAATGTTCAGATCGGTAATGATGTGACCACAGGGACCCCATGATTTTTGCCATCACTCGTTGCCAAGGTTTCCGTAGCCTCCATCAATAAATGTCACATCTTGCCAATTTGCCAGCAACCCCAGACTGGACCTGTGCGATTGTTTGATATTTTCTAATGCACTAAAAGAAGTGTACAAGTGAACCTTGAGCTGAGATTGTCAGGAATAAACCGTCAGGCTCAAATTTTAAAGTGGCACAAGTGAGAAGTCAGGAAAACTGTGCAATATCCATCTACTGATGAAGACCATGTAGACAGGCTTTAGCTTAACAAAATAAATCCATTTTTTCTATATAGTGCACTACAGTTACCGTCCACCCTTCTGTTTGAGTCTCTGACATCTGAGTGTGTAAATGAAAACTATATGGACAAAGCATTTGGCCACACCTCGAAGTCACTGAATCCAGTTTCTTTGGGAGCTTCATGGCATGGGTTCCCATGACCAAGCAGCTGAATGCGAGTATACATCACCAAGCACAATGCCAAGCGTCTGATGGAGTAGTGTACAGCATGGCACCACTGGTCTCTGGAGCAGTGGAAACGTGTTCTGTGGCATGATGAATCAGGCTCCTCTATCTGGAAGTCTGAAGGATAAGTCTAGGTTTGACAAATGCCAGGAGAATGTTACCCACCTGACTGCACTGTGCTGACTGTGAAGTTTGGTTGAGGAGGGATAATTTTTTGTGCTTTCTTCCAGTGAAGGGAAATCTTAATGCTTCAGATTACCAAGATATTATGAACAATTCTGTGCTTCCAAGGTATAGATGAGTTTGGTGTTAAAGAACTTGACTGGCCCACACGGAGATCTGACCTCAGCCCCATGAAACACCTTTGGGATCAACTAGAACAGAAATTGCAAGCCAAGCCCTCTCATCCAGCATCAGTGTCTGATGAATGGGAAAAGAAGAAGAGTGGAAGCTTTCATAGCTGCAAAGTAGGAACCAAATCTATATGAATGCCTATGGATTTAGAATGGGATGTCATAAAGACTCGTGTAGGTGTAAAGTGCCAAATACTTTTGTACATATACCGTATCGAGATTAAAGTCCTGCCACAGGAGAGTGGACACAAATTTAAAATTGTGAGGCTGGCAAAGTACCAGCAAAAAGGGAACCTTATTAGGAGTGAAAGGAGGAAAACAGGACTCCACACAAGGACTCCAAATACAAGGAAGAGATGGAAGACAGGGCTATATATACACAGGGTTGACTGAACAAGAAGACGCAAGTGGGAGCAGGGTACAGTCGGAAACAATAAACTGCACAGGAAAACAGCTAGGGCAGGACAGCAAATCACAGAGGGAAATAAAAACTGGAAGTAAAATCAAAACAGCACACATGGGAAAGCAAAGGTTCAGTGTAAAACAGGAACAAACTGACAAAGAGATAAGAAAACCGGCACCAAATTCAGATTGCAGGGGAAGAAAAAAACACAAACAGTACTAAGAACCAACAGAAGCCAAAGGACCTCTACAAATACCCTCAAACAAAAGTGATTTTGGATACAACCAAGTGGCAACACCAGCCTTGAGGCTGGCTCCAAACGTGAGTCAATCCCCACAGGCTTCCATGTTAAAATGTCAAACTTTAGCCAAGAAAATAGCATGTTTAGTCTGTTCCCAAAAAAAAGTTTGAATCACTGAAGGTAATTTCTCCTGTGGCTGCTTTAATTGGCAGATTTGCCTGCTCTAGCTGATCGCTGTCTGCAAGGCTTCATTTCCACTAACTCCAGCCATTGAACCGAACATTTCCACTGTGTTTGTGATGAAGCATTTTTAATGGAATTATTTGAAAACTAGTACAGGTTTCTGTGTGGTACAGACCATCCAAAGAAGTGTCTGGTCCAGTTTTGGTTATCTAAATTCTAGTATTTTATTAGCCTGTTACTAAAAACTAATTGGTAGTAGTAGACTCTTCAACTGACCTTACTTCTGGCTGTTCAGGCTTTAAAATGTCCTGAATCCCAAATCCAGTAGGTGATGGCAAGGGTGGCTATGTCTATCTTTTACATACAGTCTATGGATGTTTTGTCAACTACTCCTTAGATGATTTTGCCAATACATGATAGGAAATATTAATATTTTTGTTCATCTTTGATGAAAGGAAAAAGTGCAGACAAGGTTCAAACTGTGCTTTTCTCTTTGCTTTTCAGTGTTGCTGGACAAAATTGCAGCAAGACAAGCTTTAATAGACATGTCTTGATGTAATTTGTCATGTTCCTGGAAATGATGTGGATAGAACTTTCCTCAGCAATGCACAAATATAACTAAAAAAACCAGATTTTTTTTTGTTGTTGCCATTTTCAATATCAGTTTGATGGTGGTACAGCTGGAGTAGTGTAGTGAGTAAGACGCGAGGCCGAATGAGTCATTTAAATTTTCCTCTTCATGACTGCGGTCCAATAAGAATAAACACCAATGAGCTGAAGTTGCTACACAGCTATTTAAACCATCTTTTTTTCCTGAGTATTTCCGGAGAATGAGAACAGACACGACTGTAAACATCACAGAATCTGTGGTTTCAGTGGAAACATGGCTCGCTTCACTTTCTGCTTCACACATTGCCAGTGTTCTGCATCAGGCGTCGTGGTTTCCTTTTCACATAAAAGTGGTGGTTGCTTATCTGCAGATGTTTAACCCTTCCTTGACATATGGATCTGGTCATGGCATGGCAATCTGAGCTGGCAGACGGGTGGATTCTAGTGGAGAGACATGAATGGAAACCGCTCCAGAGAAGCCTTTGTCTTCTGCTCTCTTTGAACTGAAGCAGAGAAAGAAAGCGGGGATAAACAAGAGCCAAAAAAAATTAAGGCCTTGATTTCTCCACCTCATATTTCTTCAATTGCTTTCCAAAGAATACACAAACGGATTACTGATATACTGCCTGCACTGTTTGGTTACATTTGGCAATATTTGAGGAAGATACCTTGTGAACAAACATCATAAAGCAAATGCCAAGTTGTTCCAACTTTACTCCACCCCATCAAAGAGAAATTCTGTTTTATGGCTTGAAAGCTTCCTCACATGTTTGCCTTTTGCCCTCTCTACTTGGCCAGTGACCTCAAAGCAATGTTTTTATTATATACTTGACTTATCCCTCAAGGGAGGGATTCTCTGTGCTGCCTCCTAAGCATCCCTGGAGCAGCCAGGTTAAGTAACAGGGCTCAAAGAAAACTGAGCATATACTGTATAGCCAAAAGGTGGAAAGAATACCAAAAACTATCCTGCCGGACTGTAAAACTGCAACTTTGATGATGTTTTATGGCAGTAAATTTACTGCCATGAAAAAAATGGAGCAAAAGCAAGAAGCCACTCATTGAGGAGGCATTAAAAATATAAATTTGTAACTGAGTGAGTGAAAGGCAGTTCTACACATGGCCTTGACCTCGCAGTGCAATTCATTTTTGCTCATTTGATAACTCGATGCTGTGATTGCCAAAAAACTAGTCCATGCTTTTATTACTCCAAAGCTGGACTGTTTTAATTCCTTGTTTATTACATCATGCTTAAAGCTCTATGAAAAACCACCAGTTGATCCAAAAGCTGCAGCAAGCTAACAGTGACTGGAAGGAGAGATCACATTTGTCCCACACCAGCTATAAAATTCTGAATTTGTTTTAAATCCTTCTCTTCACATAGAAAGTCCTAACCATCATAGACTATTATGAGATCAGACCACGCAATGCTATATTATCCCCACAGAGCACTTCTTTCTCAGATTTATAGAGCTTCTAAAAGTAGAATGGGAGGCAGAGCCTTCAGCTGCTGGGCTCCTCTCCAGTGGGTCTGTGTCCCAGTTTGGACTCAGGAGACACACACCCTCTCTACTTTTAAAATTAGCCTTCAAACTTACCTTTTGCTTAAAGCTTTTAGGTAGGGTTGGAGCAGGTGACCCTCAAGCTGTTGGGGGACATCCTGTGATGCACTGAGCATTTCTCTGCCATCCCCCCTTCTTTTCAGTCCCCGTATTTTTATATGCTGGGATTGCATCTCATACTGCTTCGTTTACTCTCTTGTTGTGTGTTGTCCTGTTTGTCATTCGTTGTTGCTCTTTTTCATTCCCTTTGCTCCCCAAGTGGTTGCAGCAGATGGCCTCCCCTCTTTGAGTCTGGTTCTGCTGGAGCTCTCTTCCTCATTAAAGGAAGTTCTTGTGCTTGCTTATAGTGGCTTAATGAAATGTCTGTGTTCTCCAGCATTAATTTCCTTGAAATATTTGGCACTCTGAGATGTCGTGTGGTCAGCTGGGATTGTAGAACTAAAACTGAAATGGATTATTTGTTGAATATAGAGCACAGTTTTCTATCATCACTGAAGCACCACGTAACCTGCCCACTGTGTAGACTGGAAAACAAACTTTTGATGAGCAAAGCCTGAGATACAGGTGGAAAAAAACAGCTCAGAATGAATGATAACTCACAGGAAGATCAATGTGAGGAGTTGTTTGAGTGGCTGAAAGTGCATAAAGCATACAAATGATGAGTGAAAGATTGTCAAAATCCACCAAAAAGAAACATCTTTGCTAGATGAGACTGCATATCTATTTTCATGCAGTGATCTATTCTGGAATACCTGATAAGATTCAGAATCAAGCACTTGATGTGCTCTTGATTAAAGGAAAAGTGAAAGTTTATGATAGCTATAATTTCCAAATCTGCTCATGTAATTTTTCTTTCAGTAGCAGTGTGTATGAGTGGGCCTTTTGTGCTCCTCCCTTAGCTGCTAATCTTGTTGTTCATTTGAGCTGCCCAGAAATGATATGCACTACATGGACTATACTGCAAACATCCCATTCGAAATCCATAGGCAATAATATGGAGTTGGTCTGTTGTTTTCAGCTATAGCTTCCACTCTTCAGGGAAGGCTTTCAACAAGTGGGTGTGTCTGTGGGAGTTTTTGCCCATTCATCCAGGAGTGCATTTGTGAGGTCAGACACTGACAAGGGCCTGGCTAACAATCTCCCCTCTAGTTCATCCTAAAGGTGTTCCATGGGGTTGAGGTCAGGGCTCTGTTCTTCCACACCAAACTCATCCAACCATGCCTTTGTGAATGTTGCTTTGTGCACTGGGGTACGGTCATGCTAGAGCAGAAAAGGTCCTTCCAGAAAATGTTCCCACAAAGTTCAAAGCATAGAATTGTCCAGAGTGTGTTGGTAAGATTTCCCTTCATTGGAACCAAGAGGCCCAAGCCAATAACCAGAAAAACAACCCCATGGCGTTGTCCCTGAGCCACTGAATTTTACAGTTGGCACAATGCAGTCAGGCAGGTAACATTCTCCTGGCATTCATCAAACTCAGACTCATCCATCAGACTGCCAGATAGAGAAGTGTGGTTCATCACTCCACAGAACACGTTTCTGCCGCTCCAGAGTCCAGTGGCAGTGTGTTTTACACCACTTGATGTAAGACTTGTTGCAGCTCCTCAGCCATGGAAACCCATTGCCATGAAGGTCCCAGTTAACATCAGCACAGTTTTGGTGCTGATGTTAATGCCAGAAGAGGTTTTGGAACTCTGCAGTTCCTGAGTCAGCAGCTTTACACAATATGTGCCTCGGCGCTCGGCAACCCCGCTGTGTAATTTTACGCGGTCTGCCACTTCATGGCTGACCTGCTGTGGTTCCTAAACACTTCCCCTTTGCAATAATGCCAGTTACAGTTTATGGTGGAAGATTTAGGAGGGAATAAATTTCACCAGCTGACTTGCTGCAGTGGTGGCATCCTATTACATTCTTTCACAATGTTTGTAAAGGCAGACTGCATTGTTAGATGCTTGATTTTATACACCTGTGGCAATGGGACTGAACAAAATATCCAAATTGAATAACTAAAACATAAACTATAGTGTCAAGAGTAAGTTTTTCAAAAGAAGGAGGATTTACATTACATTTATCGTCACATAATCTTAACAATTTCTTAAAAATTACTCAAGAAAAAATTTAAAAGCTCCAAATCTTAAATTTCAAACCCTATGCTTCCCTGTAGTGTGACACAATAGACCTTCCCTGTTTGGTAAATGTCTCTCTCAAGTTGCACCCACAAGTTTACACTGAAGTATATATTCATTTTGACCCCAGGAAAAAAGCAAAACCAGTAAAATTCGTGTTTTTACTCAATACGGAAAAATCAAGCCATCATTAATCAAAATGTGATTTTAGCAAGAAAGAAAAAGTTTTTGAAAGAAACTTTTAAAAAATGCTGAGGGAGGTTGAACCAGAGGGAACATGCCATGTTCCCTTTGTGCATAATCTCATCACCAAAGTGAATTTACATTTAAAACAAATGTGATCTATTCTCTTAAGTTGACTTTCTTATCTGTTCAGATCATCAGCAGTGACAGAGGGAAGCAGTCGCTGGCTGGAGCTTTTAAATGGTACACTGGCCGGCTGCTAACCAGCCCCTGGAGGGAGACGATGATTGAAAGCTGTTGTCACTATGAGGGCTCCCTCAAGTCGTGTGTCGCTACACAGTGGAAGCTTCCTCTCCCACAAACACACACTCCCTGGGACATCTCAATCAATAGCAGCCATCTCGGATCCATATGCACATCCCATTATCTGACAGAGCGAAGCAGCTGAAGAGGTGGACTAACAAGTGCCTGTAAACACACGATATAAACAGTGTTGGAGCTGTTATTCTAAAAGGAATCTATTACACATTGTTCTTTTTTTTAAAAATGTAGTTCATTGCTTTATGTAATTGCCTCGTACACATGCTCACATATCAACACAAATCCCTTTCCTTACAACGAGGTGATACAGTTGTGTTAAAAAATAAGTACATCCCATGGGAAGTGTTTGATCATTTTCAGCAAGCAAATATTGGATAGTCTTTCACACAATGCCTACAGAATGAATGTTGATAAACTCAAAGAAATGACATATAAAATCAACATTTTGTTGTAAATTTTTAAATATATTAAGCTAAAGAGATGAGTCACAAAAATAAGTAAGCACCTCCCCCTAATAAGACCTTCAAAACCCATCCATCCATCTATTTTTGTGGCTTATCTGGGTCGGGGTCCTGGGGGCAGTAGTCTAAGCAGGCATCCCTCTCCCAGGGCATCTCCTCCAGCTCTTCTAAGGGCACACCGAGGCATTCCCAAGCCAGCTGACAGATGTAATCTCTCTAACATATTCTGGGTCTGGCCCAGGAGGTTATACCTGAAACACCTCACCTAGGAGGCGTCCAGGACCTCCCCTGGTCAGATGTCCAAACCACCTCAAGAGGCTCTTCATGTGGAGTGTCTCCTTAATGACTGAGCATCTCACCCTGTCTGTCAATCCACCTGTCAGTCTCCCGCTCCACTCTCCCCTCACTCATGAACCCTGAGATACTTAAACTCCTCGGGTAGCAACTCATTTCCAATCTGGAACGGGCACGCCACCCCTTTCCAGCTGAGAACCATCGCCTCAGATTTAGAGGTACTAAAACTTGTACAGGCTGCTTCACGCTCAGCTAAAAACAGGTCAAGGCTTGATAAAGCCAACAGAACCACATCATCTGCAAAAAGCAGAGTCTAGATCCTAAGACCACCAAACCCAAAATCCTCCCCCTGTTGGCTGTGTCTAGAAATTCTGTTCATAAAAATCATGAACAGATTTGGCGACAAAGGGCAGCCCTGCTGGAGTCCATCACCCACCAACAATGAGCCTTACTTACTGCCAGCAATGTGACCCAAGTTCTCACTACAAGACCAACAGCCTGCAGCATTGGTTTTGATATCCCATACTCCCAAAACACCTCTAATAGGACACCCTAAAGAACACAATCAAATGCCTTCTCCAAATCAACAAACACATGTATACTGGTTGCAAAAACTTTGACACACCCTAAAATGTCCAGTGTTCCATCACTACGATGAAAACTGCATTGTTCCTCCCGAATCCAAGGTTGGACTAATGGCTGGACCATCCTCTGTGATGCTGAGCAACAAGTTGTTCTCTTGTGCAGAGACTGCAAGATTAAATTTTCTTTTATCACTGTCTGTAATCCGGTTGATGATGTCGTCCGCAAAATTCACAGCACAGTTCTCCCCACATCTGTGAATGTGGTCATTGGTGTACAGCATGAGCACAGAGGGGGCTGAGCACACAGCCCTGGGGGGCACCAGAGTTGAGCAGTACAGTGGAGGAGGTGTGACTGCCAACTGTCTGGAGTGTATTTGTGAGCAAGTCCAATATCCAATTGCAGAGTGTGGTACTTGAGTCCAGAGCGCTTAGATTGCCAATTAGTCTCTTGAGGGAGCCTCTATTGAACACTGAGCTGAAATCAGCAAACAGCGTTCAGATGTAGGTGTTGTTATTTTCAAGGTGTGTGATTACAGATTGGAGGACAGTGGGGGGGTGGGGTGCTCTGTGAATCTGCTGGTTCTGAATGTAAAGTGGTGGTGGGCCAGATTGGCCAGGGATGTTGTCTTGGAGCCAATCAAAGCACCTCACCTGAATAAGGGTGAGGCCAGCAGTCATTTAGAGACTGCAGATTTTCTAGGCATAAGGATAATGGTGGCTGTCCGGAAGCCGGTGGGAACGTAGTCGGTGGGAACGTAGTCGTGTGACAGTGATATGTTAAAAAATGTCAGAAATAACATCAGCTTGCTGATCGGCACATGTTTTTATGAGACAGCCAGAGATGTTTTCATGCCCAGCAGGTTTGCTCATATTCACACTCAGCGGGATTCTTCTCACATCCACTGCAGATACTGATCGTGCCAAGATCTAAAGAGCTCTCTAAGGCCCTCAGAAAAAAAAAGTCTGTAAATGACTATGAGTCTAGTAAAGGATTTCATAACATCTCAAAATATTCTGAAATAAATCTTTTTATTCTAATGAACTATTAGAGGTGTACATTTCAGAAGACTGACACTTTGTCTGGACTGACTCCCCAAGCAAATTTAGCCTATCGGCAGACTGTGCAAATCTCCACTCCTTTAAAATTGTAGATCGCTTCTTTCCCGTCACTCACAGAAAGCAGAGTCAACCAACTGTTACACAAACATGCATGAAAAGAACATTTTAAAATAACTGAAGAAGCTGTAACGCAAGTAATGTCATAATCACTGGATAAGTAAACGTAATGTGATTACTAACTTACATTTACTTTAACTACTGTATTGTACACTCACTGGCCACTTCATTAGATACACCTTGCTAGTACTGGATAGGATTGCTTTTTGCCTTCAGAACTGCCTTAATTCTTTGAGGCGCAGATTCAAGGAGGTGCTGGAAACAGTCTTCAGAGATTGTGGTCCATCACGCAGTTGCTGCAGATTTTTCGGCTGCAGATCCAATGGCGTGCGTATCCCGTTCTACCACATCCCAAAAGCACTCGGTTGGACTGAGCTCTGGTGCCTGTGGAGGCCATTTATCATGTTCAGAAAACCAGTTTGAGATGATCTGAGCTTTGTGACATGACACATTATCTTGCTGGAAGCAGCCATCAGAAGATGGGTACACTGTGGTCATAAAGGTATGGACATGGTCAGCTGTGGCATGCAAATGATGCCAAGAGAAAATCCCCCACATCATTACACCACCAGCCTGAACTGTTGGTACAAGGCAGGATGGAACCATGCTTTCATGATGTGTACGCCAAATTCTGATCCTGCCATATGAACGTCACAGCAGAAATCGAGACTCATCAAACAAGGCAGCGTTATTTTTTTTTCCAATTTTCTGTTGTCCAATTTTGGTGAGTCTGTGTGAATTGTAGCCTCAGTTTCCAGTTCTTAGCTGACAGAAGTGGTAGCCAGTGTGGTCTTCTGCTGCTGTAGCCCATCTGCTTCCAAGGTTCCATGTGTTATGCGTTCAGAGATGCTCTTCTGCATACCTTGGTTAAACAGCAGACTGGCCATTCTCCTGTGACTTCTGGCCACAGCAAGGGGTTTTCACCCAGAGAACCGCCTCTCACTGGATATTTTTTCTATGTTTGTGCAGCATCCCCCCATTCTGATGCTCAGTTTGAACTTAAGCAGGTCTTGACCACATCTACATACTTAAATGCATCGAGTTGCTGCCTGATCGGCCTATAAAGATTTTTTGCCTTAACAGGTATACCTAATGATGTGGCCACTGACCATAAGCACTGCAGTTTGACTACAGTACTTCATAATAATACATTACCCCCAAACAACAGACGTGACTAGTATCAATGAAGGACACAGAACAGGCAGCAAATAGATAACTTTAACAATTTTATTTGTGAAAAACTACAAGCAAAATTCATAAATAGACATTTCTATTTGAAGCAGAGGAAAATGATCAGGTTAGCCTATAAGCGCAAAGTCGTGCACATGCCAGAAACATGTATTAGTTTAACATTATAAGCTAGACAAGGAGCCGTGATTTGCTGAAAATGCTGTGTACATTTCCACACCAGGAACATAATGTGACCATTTCACAAGGGGAAACAATGACACATCAGCTATAAGTTTTT
>VUQH01029972.1:0-11002 GCA_015106775.1 Etroplus canarensis | reverse complement strand
ACCTTAACCGTTGCTACTGCACATCACCTCTTCTTCTTTCGGTGCTAGTGTCTTGTTCCTGTGTTGTCTTTTCATTGTGACTTTCTTGTGTACTGTTTTGCACAATTTTGTTTTTTACACCATGTTCATCTAGGTTAGATGAAAAAGGGTTTTGTTCTTTGCATTGTTTGCAGCTATTGCACTATGTTGCACACGTTGCACTTTATTTATTTTTAAATTTCTAATTTTAAATTTTAAACTGTGAAAAAAACCCTCCTGTCTTATGTCTATGTCTTATGTTTATATGTTTATATGTTGCACCAGGTCCTGGAGAAACGCCATCTCGTTTCACTATGTTCTGCGTCAGCTGTACGTGGTTTGAAATAACAATAAAAAGCTCTTGAATCTTGAATCTTGAAAGACAAACGCTGGATGAGTGAGGAGAGATGAAAGGCAGCATAAGATTTCAGTCATCTTGAACTCGGGATGAGGCTGTTCTCTGACACATGCCCTCGCAGCAGGATGGAGTCACAGCTCCATCAGTAGTAGCTGCCAGCATCAAATAGTGATGCCTGTGATCACCCAGAGACTCTCACCCGTTGGGCACTGAGATGTGAAGGCAGCACTCTGCCAAGGGATCCTTGACTCAGAGCTACATGTTTGGGCTGGCAGTCTTATTTAGGACTCAGAGAGCCTGACTGCCAAACAGCAGAACTGCTCGACTCACACTGGAGAGTCTGTATGACAGAACTGAAAGAAATCTCGCCTTCATCCCGGTGACATCATCGCGTTAAAATCCCCGCGGTCCGCGGTGCAGGACTGCAGAAGCTATGCCGCACAAAAACAGCACTAACGAATATTTCACGATGCATTTTGCAGTGTTTGAGCTCTAAATGTGGGACAGCTTCCTGTCTTCACGCTGCAGTCCGAACAAGTTACCACATGAAGCTGCAGAAGTCAGTACCGTTTATATTAACAGGGAGTCGAATAACCCTGTAATGCAAAACATCAGACATCAGTTATCTGTAAATAAATATAAATCTGAGCAGCAGAAACATTAAGGATAAATATATAAATGTGTTTGTATAAAGTGAAAATGAAACAGAAATAGCTTCAAAGTTGGACATTATACACAATATGTGCATGGCTTTAGATGGTCAAGGTGCCACGGGGAGTGTGATGTCACAGGTAGGAATGATTTCCTGTGGCGTTCTGTCTGAGTCTGCTGCTGAACGTGCTCCTGTGTCTGTCCAGAACGTCAAGGAGAGGCTGTGAAGGATTGTCCAATATTGTCCTTAACTTGGACAGCATCCTCCTCTCTGACAGTGGTGTCAGAGAGGAGGACGCTGGTCCAGCTCCCCACGTCGCCACCCACATCGACGTCCCTGTCCTTGCAGATCAGTTTGTTGGGTCTGCTGGTGTCCACTACTGTCAGTCTGCTGCCCCAGCGCACTACACTGGCTACCACAGACTCACAGAACATCCTGAGCATCGTCCAGCAGAGACTGAAGGACCTGATGTCATGGTTTTGGGTTTTGGTACTTTGGTTTTGTATGTTGTTGAGTTTCTTGTGTGCTTTTGAGTTTCATTCACTGTTTGAGATTCTTGGTTTTATGTTCTGCCATGGCATCACGTTTGTTCTCTAGTTGAGCCTTGCCATGTTTATTTCTATTATTGCATCCTAGTTTATGTTTATACCTCGGTGTCTCTTGTCTGTTATTTAGCTGTGTTCCTGTCTTTTGTCATGTCCTCCCTGATGTCTCCTGTTTCCTGTCTTATTTTGTAACGTGTCTTGTCTTTCGTATTGTGTTCAGTTTTACTTCCTGCTCTTGATTGTTGCGACCTGTACTCCTCTGCCTCCTGTTTCTTGTTTGCTCATTCTGTTCCTTGTTGCGTTGTCAGTTTGTCAGTTGTTTTGCGTTACTGCTTTACTGTCTCTTTGTTTGCTTACCTGCATGTCGAGGTTTGGTTCTGCTCTCTTGCCTCTAAGCCACGTTTTGGGATTCCGTGCTGAGCCGTGCCATGCCAAGTTTTCGCCTATGTCAAGTCTAGTCATGTTAAGCTAAGTCAAGTCAGATCAAGTTAAGTTTAGTTTTGGTTCCACCTTGTTTCATGTGTTTAGTGATCGTAGAAATGTTTTGAGAGATCGAAACATTTGAAACAATTAATTTGGAAAAAGAGTCGATCTTTTGGAACGCTTGAAACATCTCACCACAGTGACATCTGGTGGCCAAATAATTGTATGATTTTAACTTTTACACTCAATAAGCAGTGGAATGTTTTCTTGTCATAAGAGTTTTTGTCTCTTGTGACTTTTGATGGTTTTTAGTGTTATTTGCTTGGAAGGATATTTATTTTAATCAGTCAGTATCTGTTATGAATGAATTCTTTATTCAGAACATAACATAAAATAACAAACAAAAAAACATGACATTTTTTAAAAAGCCATCATAATAATAAACAAATGATGTCAATTAAGTATCCTATTTACAAGAGAACCTTCACCACAACTTGTTCGAAGAGGAGCAGGGACCCCACCCCTGTTCAATCCATCATGCAACTGGTTATACTACCAAATATAAACATATACATCATCTATAAATGATATACCATCAAATACACACAGTGAATTAATATAAAACTTTATAATACTTTTTTTATATTTTTTAAAAACTGATTAATATTTATACATCTTTTCCAATCCTCTGTCATGTGCATACTCCACATTGGTGTGTGTCTATTTTGACCCGGTTTTGACCCGGTATGCGAGTGTTGCGGACGCCGGGACGGTGGAGTTCATGCTCGAAAGTCGGAGGTTCGAGGAAGAGGACGACCAGACGCCGTTGTAGCTCCATAGCTCTGTCCACAGACGGTGCTAAATGGAGATCCAGCGGCGTTGTTTTTCATGACCTGTCGGGCAGCGTCCGGGACACAAAAGTTTTTGGGTTCCAGGGGGAACATCGTTGCAGGGTTGATGCTGCGGATGGGTGGTTTTTGGGGGCTCCGATCTCGGTTTGCTGTGTGGACTGGACCTTCAGTCCTCGGCGTCGCCTGATGCCGGTGGCTGGGGAAGAGGACATCGTGGACAGGGTGTTGTGCCAGCCGGAGGCGGGCCCTGGCCGACCGGCATTATCCTTGTATGGATAATGCCAGGTCCTGGGGGAACACTATTTTGTGTAGGTATATGTATTTGAACTGACAATGAAGCAATCCAATCCAATCCAATGTTGCACGTAGTGCATATATTAAACTTTCTTCTCTTAGAGAAGCTCAACGTGATCCCAGACAGCTGACCTGCGACACTTTCCTTTTCAATACAGTTCCAAAATCTAAACTCAGTAAAAGACACTCGGGCATACGAGGCAAGACTTCAAATAAACTGCAGTTTAGAAAAACTTTTAAATGTTTTACACATGCCGGGTGGTGAGTCAGCCTCCAATCAGGCCAGGATATGAGAAATAATCATTTACATACAGAGATTAACGCATTTATTAGACCACCTGTCATAAAAACGAGAAAGACCATCCAGCGTCATGAAAGTGTTTAATGCAGACTATTCTTTTCAGTGAGTTCTCTAAGTTTCACCATTTTGAACAGGAAGGAGGAATTTTAGACTGAACAGCTACTGTACATTATTGAACCTCTCTGTCGAACATCCACTCGAATATTTCTTCTTTCTGAAGTTACTCTTACTTCGAGTTCAGTGGGGAGAAAATATGTTTGTTTGATGCAAAATGGGATTCACAGATATTTTGGCTGCTCAGACAAACGAGCAGGAAATCACACGCGACAAAGCCACGTCTTCATCCACAGCCGCAGTCCTCCGGCGTGGTCACTCCTCATCCATCTGCGAGCGCGTAAATCTCAGCAAAGCGTACCGTATTTCCACTCAACCCCAGTTCTGTTGACAGTGCAACCAGTATTGAGTCATAATTGCAATGTGTGTGAGTAATTGCCTAGTGTGCTCCGGCGATGCACCAGGCAGTTTCAATCAAAGCACTCAACAATGGAGCAGTAGAGTGTGTCCAGCCTTCTCTGCCCGCTTACCATATCTACCCATTTACCACCAGCATGTGCAGAATATAAATCAGACAGCCTGCATTATTTAGAGAGGGAACAACAAACACGAAAGCAGAGACAGGGAGGGAGAAGGATCCAATCGAATCGCTGGTCAACCGTGACCCTGTGTGATCAGTGAGAGGTCTTGCAGGGAAGAGAAACTCCTAACTTGCTAATCTGACGCTATGCTTCACCTGTGAATCTTGGGACATAAGAAGACAAATAAATTAGAAATGTCTGGCAGATAAAATTAAAAACCCTCCCTGATTTTAATCTAACTCGTGTCCATTCAAGATCATCTCCTAAGACATGTTCAGCTCTGTGGAAGTCCCGTTGTCTCCCACAGTGGACAATTGTGCCTCTGCCATATGTACTGGAGCTCCTCCAACAATCGTTGTACCTCATTTTTATCTTCAGGAAGTGGGCCAAATTGGGTGGGCGGTCCATGTGGTGAGTCAAGAGGCCAAAAAACTGAATTTAATAAGCCATGCACAGGAATACGATCGCACGCTGGCACCGCAGACCATACTGACAGTCTCACCCTGGTGGACAAGCTCATGGTGTCGAACGTCTCCAGATGCGCTGTCTTCCCTGACAATGAGTCAATGCAGCTAGGTCTTCTTTTGCTTGCTCCTCCAGAGTCTGTGCCGCTGGTGCCTTTGGATCACCTGAGCTAGCTCCCCCAAGGATTGAATCCCTGCCAGTGGCTCTACTCCTAAGACCTGGGGCGTGCTGGCCTTCCAGTCAGTCTTTTGTGGGGACCCAGATCAGCGTCCTGCACAGCCTCGTCAGCACCGATCTCCAGCCCAGCCATCGGAGAGGCCATTATTATGAACCTGGATGGCCATCTAGTCATTCCCTGAAAAGGTTCTGCCTCAGCTCCTGGTCACGGGTCCTGCCTCGCTGATGCCAGCCTCCTGCTTGGCAACCAGACTTTCATGCTTTTCAGGGTGACCTTTGGTCTCTTTGCTGCCTCTCTGATTAATGCCCTCCTTGCCCGGTCTGTGAGTTTTGGTGGACGGCCCTCTAAAGGCAGGTTTGTTGTGGTGCCATATTCTTTCCAGTTAATGATGATGGATTTAATGGTTCTCTGTGGGATTTTCAAAGTTTCAGATATTTTTTTTTTACAACCCAACCCTGATTCGTCCTTCTCCACAGCTTTGTCCCTGAGCTGTTTGGACAGCTCCTTGGTCTTTATGGTGCGTCTTGCTTGGTGGAGCCTCTTGATTAGTGGTGTTGCAGACTCTGGCTTATATGCAAAAGGTCCCCAGTTTGATCCCAGGTGGGAACCCAAACCCTGCTCATCAGTGAGGGTTATATCAGGAAGGGCATCCGTCATAAAGCCTTTGCCAATGCAGATTAATCTGTTGCAGTAAACCCTTAGGGAGAATTCAAGAGAGCAGCTGAAGGTGTATTTTTTATTCTGATGCCACTGTATAAAACGTTTAGATTTGTCATTTTCATCTTTGGGGCTATAATTTCCACCGTCCTCATGTCTCGTTGTCTGTAGTCCGTGTGAAATTTGTTCTTTGTTGTTTTCCCGCTTCCTTTGTAGTTATTATTGAGTTTTGAGCTTTGGCTCTAACTGTATTTTGGTTCTAGAGTCTCTTCGTGTTTTTATTAGTTCCCTCCAGGTCTCCTCTGCCTCACTTCTAGACCCTGCCTGTGTTTAGTTCCCTCTGCATCTCCTCGGTGTCCTCCTGCTGTGTCCTTCGTCTTTTGTCAAGTTCAGTCTCATGTCCGCATCGGCGGTTATTTTCATTTCCTGTTTTACTTTAGTAACCAGTTACGTTGTGTGCATTGTGTTTAGTTTTTACTTCTTTTCCCTGATTGTTGTCACCTGTCCTCCCTTCCCACCTGTTGCTCATTTGTCATGAGTCTGTGTGTATTTATACCCCTGTCTTTCCTTTGCTCAGGGTTGCATCGTTAGTCAGAAGTTGCCTCCTGTGTTTCGTGTGTTTTTTTCCAGTTTCCTTTGTTATATCTTACAGACTTTGTTTGTTTGAGGACTTTTTGTCTAGATAAAGCCTGCTTTAGTGATCGTAGAAATGGACCTTTCGAGAGAATGAATTATTTGGAACAATTGATTTGGAAAAGAATCGATCTTTTGGAACAATTGAAACATCTCCCCACAGTGACATCTGGTGGCCAAATGAATGTGTGATTTTAAAATGTTGCATTCAGTAAACAGTGGAATGTTTTCTTGTGTTTTGTGCCTTTTCATCTCTTGTAACTCACTGTGTTCATAATATTATTTGTATGTAATCAGTCAGTATTTGTAGGCGGTGCTGCTGTACGTCTAAGTAATTTTATTTAGAAAAAAACAATCTGTTAAACAGTGCTAGGACTGAGATGGTTCCTTCTCTTGCCGCGTCAGGCTGCTTTGTCTGTAGGCGTCCCCACATTGTTGTTGTATTACTGCAAAACTTCAAATGTTGCATGCAATGCATACATTTGACCTTCTTTTCTTCGAGAAGCTCAAAGTGATCCCGACCAACCTGGGACGCTTTCTACCCCCAACCATTTCTATATATTTCCATAATCCAAAATCACGCTGGGGTACAAATCACTCAGGAAAATGAGGCAAGGCTTTGCAAATAAACTGCAGTTTAGAAAAGCATTTAAATGTTTTACACGTCGGCTGGTGAATCAGCCACCAATCAGGCAAGCACACGAGAACTAATCATTTGCATGTAAGTATACATGTATTTTTATTTTGGGCAATTGTAGTGTTTTATTTATTATTTCGCTTTGGAAATAAGATAACAAAGATCACCGCATACTCGCTTTTCTTTCACTGAATTTCAATTCTGAACCAGGCAAAACACCGGTAACGTTTCAGAACAGTTGGTGATGTGACGAAATGCGATTATGGAACGGTCACGTGACGTCCTCCTCTCGATACAGACCTCGGGAAAAAAAGCTTTGAATCAAAAGTTCCACACAGGTTTCAGTACGTACCCAAACACTGTTTCGATTTTGAAAGTCTTCCTGGAGCCGGACCGGGCAAGTCAAGTCAACTTTATTTATAAAGCACTTTAAAAAATACAGCAAAGACTGACCAAAGAGCTTAACAATATATATAACAATGCCTAAAATAACTATAAATGAGTAAGTAAAAGTATAAAAAAAAACATTTAAGACAGATAAAATACACAAAGCTAATACAAGAAGGCAAGAAGGTCGTCACGCCCCACACGCTGAGCCATGACGTCTGAACCGGATCTCATTCAGGGCCTTCATAGTAAAGCTGGTGGGTACGTATGCACGCACCACTTTTCTGACAGTTTTTCAGTTTTTCTTGAGCGTGATGCTAAAAAGTTTAATAAGTTGTGAACGCCGGCAAAACGCTAAACATTCTTTGGTATAAGTTATCTAAAAGTTATTGAAACAGTCTATATAAGTTGCTAATGACTCACTGTTATACATTTTATTTCTTCATTCTCTGTATTGTACTGTATATTTGTATATTGTTTTAATATATCTAGGCTATTTTTTCATTGTATTGTTATTGTCTCTGTGTTTAATGCTGCTGCTACACTACAATTTCCCAGCTTGGGATTGATCTATCTATCCATCCATCCATCCATCCATCCATCCATCCATCTATCATCTATCATCTATAAAAAAAAACCTCACAGTTTGGCGTGTGCCAGTTTTACACAAATTTTGACGTGTCCACATATGCTGGTTAAATCGTCAGGGTGTGACGGGCTTAATAAGGGCGTTAGATCTGCATTCTTGATGTCTTTATTTCAGAGCTTCTGTCAGGTTTTATTGGCGTGAGGGTCCGAGGGGTTCCACTTCTGCCCTGGTCCCGTGTTGGGTTCCTCTGGCTCCTCCACGTGAGGCCAGGCGATGCCTGCAAGTTTACAGGGATCTTTTTCTGAAAGATGAATGCTCCCTCTGTACTTGAGAGCTCTGAGCGAGAGACGGAGCAGCAATTGGAAGGAGGAGTGCGCCAGAGAACCCCGGTGGCTTATTCCCCTGCCGGCTGCATCGCTGGAACTCATATTTCACCTGTCAGGATCTGCCGTCTCCACTGCTGTCTTGCGAGTCCCCGGAGCTTCATCTGCCTGGCCTTTCGGGTTATTAGTATTATTTTTTAAAGCTGATGCATGTGTGTTTGTGCGCCCAGGTAACACCAATCTACCAGGCTTACTTTTTACTTCAGCTTTTTTATTAAAAAACTAATAATATCACCCAGTCCAATTCAACTCAAGGTGCCCCTGTGATCTGGTTACCTATTATCGTTATTATTATTATTATTGCATGAGACTGTTCCTGTACATAATGTGGAGCATAATCTTTTCATTGCACATTTATGAATCTTAACCTAGTGAAGCACTTTAAGCGTGCATTACATTTTAATAAAAAGGAGTGTCGTGGCTCTGATCGTGTGCCAGCGGTTACATCAGGTTTACCCCTCATCCAAACTCACAGGATGAAATTATGTTTAATTTTGAGGAGATAATTTGGGACTGTTGATGCCAGTGGGAGTTTTGGCAACAATGCTTGTTGTCGGAATGTGATGTAACACATGGTGCCATCTTTTCCAGCTAAATGGATACAGCAGGTTGCAGCAACCTCTGAAGCTGAGTCGCCCCCTCGTCCCAGCCACATTCAGACAGAAAACGAACGTTTTAACGCTTTGCCAAAAAAGCTTCTGTCAGGTCAGAGTGAAAAACAGAGTTTTGCAGACTTCTTCTTCTTTCGGCTCCTGTTAGGGGGCGCCACAGCGGATCATCTGCCTCCATCTCACCCTATCCACTGCGTCCTCTTCCCTCACACCAACCCTCTGCATGTCCTCCTTCACTACATCCATCAACCTTCTCTGTGCTCTTCCTCTTCTCCTCCTGCCTGGCAGCTCCATCTTCAGCATCCTTTGTCCAATATGTCCACTATCCCTCCTCTGCACATGCAGATGATCCCTGGATCTGAACCCTGACCGTATGTTTTGAGCTGGACATCCTCACAAACTGAGTGACCGGGTGAGAAGAAGACTGGTGAGGGAGCACGCCAAGACACCTACGACCACTCTGAAGGAGCTAAAAGCTTCAGTGGCTCACATGGGAGAGGCTGTACGTACAACAACTCTTGCCCAGTCCAAGCTGGTGTCTGTCTGCTCAGTGGGTCCTTCTGTCAGCCTTGGAGTAGGACATCTTCATAGTGTGGGTTTCCATGGCTGAGCAGCTACATGTAAGCCTTAAATCACCAATGCTAGTTTGGTGGAGGAAGGATAATGTTAGGAGTTTTTCTGCGGTTTGGCTCAGGTCCCTCAGGAAATGTTAACGTCTTATCTTATCAAGACATTTTAGACAATTCTATGCTTCCAACTTCGTGCGGACAGTCTGGGGACGGCCTTTCCAGTTCTAGCACGACTGTGCCCCAGTGCACAAAAGCAAGCTAAAATAAGGGCATGAACTTGACTGGCCCGCACAGAGCCCTGAACTCAACCCCGTCCAACACGTTCGGGATGAGCTGAATGGCTGTTGTTCCTAAACAGTTGATGCACTACTTTTGTCAGACCCCTTGAGTTAAAGCTGAAGTCTGCACTTCAAGCACATTTTGACTCTTTGATTAAAAATCCACCGTGATGGTGTACAGACGCAATATTACAAAAAATGAACGTTATTGTTCCAAAACTTATGGACCTAACTGTTTTTCCTGTTTTCCCCTTTTTTGTTATTTTCTCTGAGTTTTTGTACATGAAAGACTACCGAACATCCCTAACAGAGGAATTTAAAGAACAGGGCCACTCCTCCCTCCTTATCTGCTGGACCTTCATGTGCTTCGTGAATCTACAAGACGTCGGAATTTTACCTGCGGCAGCAAATCTTTCAGGTTCAGCGCGCTGGATCTGCATTAGGCGAAGCATTTCATTTCCTGTTCATGACTTGTTCCCACTCAGACTGCTGTCCTTAGATGGTCACCCACCCACACCCCACAGTCCTTACCTTTTTGTAGATGTTCGTCGCCCTCATCCGACAGACTGACTACAGAGCTGACCGTCCCCTCACTGTCTGATGTATCTCAGAACTTCACATATGGCCTCGTTACAAGGTAGCTGACATCATTTCCTCTGTCTGAATGCTCGTCACTGTTCTAACGTGGTCATCAGGTCCACGGCCCCATTTAAAGAATGCCGTCTCTATGTTCAAAATCCTACATCATTTCCTCGGTTCCATTTTTTCTCCTTTCCGATAACGGTGTGTGCCGTTTTTTTTTTTTATTCGCGGCGCTCGCGGCCACTGTCGCTCCGCCGGCTGCGCTGCTGTTCCCTCTTTAAGGGCCACCAGGCCGAGACTGACCAATGGTGGCATTTGCAGTCTTTGTGCGGCAGCTCCGACCGGAGAAATAAAAAGATTAAAAAGTGGGCAGGACAGGAGCCAAAAGCAGCGAGCCAGCCACGGACTTAATTGCCGCCACCTGCTGAGTTCATAATAATATGAAGTCATTCAGGAGCGCTTGTTTGGAATGCTGAGTGAGAATCCGGTTTCTGGCTGTAGGGAGCCCGGTAAGATTGGATTTCACCCGGAAATCCCCCCACCTTTGTCTCCCAAAACGTCTGAGCGGTGGGTCTCCGTATTAAAGGTGCAAACATGCATCCAGTGTGTTAAGCCCGTAAAGGAGGTGGGAATGTGATTTTAGAAACGATGTAAAAGAAGGAAAGAATTAATACTCGGTGCTCAGTTCCAACCCACTCCTCCATAAAGCACGTCGTGAACATATTCCACCGCAGGGCACCGAGCAATGAAATGCAAAGGAGTCAAGAAGCGGGCAAAAATCATCTGGGCCTGACACCGTTTCTCTTCTCACCGCCCCAACACGCAGCTGTGATCAAAGAGCGCTCCTCCGGAGGGCGCTGCACGGGCCGGCAGCTCTACAAGTTCACAGGTTGGATTCCTGCGGAGGCAAAACTGACTGCAAGATGCTTCCCGGCAAACGGCGGCAGTGGCTCGGT